>CAJHNH020000713.1:100000-162500 GCA_905116865.2 Candidula unifasciata | reverse complement strand
TTTTTTTTCTACAGAGATCCTTGGGTTTTGTTTTTAATTAGGGCTGCACAGTTCGTGCTTAGTGCCTGTAACTGGCAGGCGGCTAAGCATTTTGTGGAGAGAGATCTGAGCATGTGGGATAGAACCTGGTACAATGAAGTCGATCCTATCGCTTTTACCTGAAGCAGATGGAGATCGCAGGAGCCGAGACTATGGTCGCCTATGGATGATGATAATGATGATACACATATTGTGATCCTGTCTTTAGTGTATACTAGCCAGAGAAGTTGTGTTTTACAGCCAGTATAAAAGACGAGACAACACTTCTTCTTTCTCTTCTTCTTCAGCATTTTGAGACCTTGAGCTTTATTGCTGCAGATATCACCTGCCTCCATTCATCTCTCTGGTTTGCCTTTTCTTTCCAGTTGATGACACCAAGTGTTTGCAGGTATGCCTGGACATTATCTCTCAATTATCTTCTTGGTCTACCTCACGGTCTACGACCATTTATCTCTCTTGTGTATACAGTTTTACTTCTATGTCATCTGACATTCTTTCAATATGCCCCAACCATTTCAGTCTGTTAGCTCTCATGTTGCCAGTGACCAATGGTGATTTAAACAGACTATGAATTTCATTGTTGCATCTCACTCTCCATTCACCGCTGTTGAATGGTCCAAAGATTTTTCGTAAGACTGTTTTCGAAAACCTGTAACAAAGCCATCTATTTTAGTTGTGCTCCAAGTTTTAGAGTCATTTAAAACGACTGGTCTTATCAACGTTTTATATATTTTGATCTTGGTGTTGAAGACAGACACTTTGACTTTAGCAAATGTTGAAAGGCATAGCATACTTTATTCCAGATTGTATTCTAGATTGCATTTCTTCTCTCAGCATGTTGGAGCATTTGAAGTTTGCACCCAAGTACTTGTATGTTTCCGTTCGTTTGATTTTCATATCATCCTTTATATCCTTATATATATATATATATATATATATATATATATATATATATATATATATATATATATATATATTTATATATATATATATATATATATATATATATATATATATATATATATATATATATATATATATATATATATTAGTTTATATCCTTTCCCTGTCAACTTTTTCTTGCTTTATTTTGAGTGTCTCATCCACACACTATGATCATTTAATTTTCCTCTATGGAACCCTGACTTGGCCACCTTATTTCTTGAATTGCTGTTATACACATTCTGTATTTCGATAACCTACGGGTCAGTTTTTTTTTTAGCTGCTCCAGCTCTATAGAAGGTTCGTACATTCCATGTTACAAATCAATATTTCCTTAATGTTCCAGGTTTGGTTTCCGTTTAAATCCATCTTAAATCGCTGCTTAGATATCTTTTTCGTGACGAGATAAAGTTTTACGAAGGTGAAGGTGTCGGCCCCACGCTTCAGCCTCCAAACTAGAGGACCAGGGTGTCTCTCGTTGTCTGTTCTCTACCCTTCGACCTTTCCGGCTTGGGAGGCCCTACGCTGTAAGCCTTCACAGCTTTAAGGTCGTTGAGAAACACAAGCTCCCCCCACCACGACAAGGTGGAGAACGAGACCACACGATATTTAAAAAAATAACAGTGTCTTTATACCGAATCTAACAGACAGCAGTGTTTATTTTCGGTAAATCCCGTGATTAAAAGCCACCAAGAAAATCCACGTGACTGGCATTTAATTAGGCAAGAACTATCTTATGCATCAACGATAATCTCTGGAGCATGTCAAATCACTTAAAAACAGTAGCAGCTCCAAGGCCACTATACAGATAATAACGTGTCAAATAATTCTCGTGCCTGCTGAAATTATGCAAGAAAATCAAAATTAAAATGTTGGGAGCATGCATCTTTCTTGTAGCAACACACACTTATGAGTCGTGGACTATCTCCCAGTCCTAAGAAAAGAAAATATGGGATTTGAGTTGAAATGCTATAGAATGATTCTGAAAATATCAAGGACAATGAAGAGACAAAATATTGATATTTTAGAAGACCTCAAAATCCAGGAAGCTAAGCCAATAAACATCATACTGTCTCGGAAGCTGAAATATTGTAAGCATACTTTTGTGCCATTAGTGAGGTGTCTATGTGTAGCTGCTTCAGGTTGCTCTCCCATATCCAGCAACCTGGATAAGGACACTGAGTCCTGTTTGCCGTGATCTTCTTTGCGATATCCATCTCATATGGTATTAATGATCTAATATCCAAGGCCGGGATATCAACAAAAGAAAAGAATAATCAAATCTGTCAGCAAGCCACCGAAACCTGGACAAGACGCTTACCATTTTATGGACAGACCAGAGCATGTTATTAGGTACTTAATTTATAACTTACCCCTGACGCCCCGACAACGTCACGGGAGACATTCCCAATAAATGCTAGGGTTTTCAGGTTGTAGTTTCTGCTATTCATCTTAATGTCCTTCTTACGACAAAATTTTTCTTTATTTGGAGCCCTACTCTGGCTCTTGCCAGGGGCCGCAATATAGCCTGGCCATAAATATGGCCTAAAGGCTGAACGCGGTTTCTGGGACCACTCCACGGTGATCCTCACCCATATGGTGGCACATTGTGTCATCGGGTGTTTATCGCTTGTGTGATGTCCCGGTGGGGTAGAAAGTCAGTCAGTCAGTTGTAGTTTCTCTCGATTTATCTACAGCAAAGTTTCGGGTTAGGGTTAGGATTAGAAGACACTAGATGAACACTCAAAAAAAAAAAAAAAGCACACTTCCACCCCTTTAAATAATGGACTGTCAGGTCAGCTGTGGATTTCCCACGGGGATTTCGTGTTTGGGGTACGTTATAAATTAAGAACCTGTTATTATTCTACGCCTCAGAACAGGACACAGTCGACTTCGCAGCCATATGTACACACAATTTGAAATTATGCGAATCAGCCATCTGTACATGAGGATTGGTACCTGAGACAACAGATCATGTCCTCCAAGACTGTCCCAAATACAACATATCAAGGCAAAACTTTTGGCCAAGAGAAACATTGGTGCAGCAAGTCACAATTTACGGGCCGCTGAGTGAATTACAAAAGACAGTGAAGTTCATACTAGAGACAAAATTTCAAATATAGATAATCTATTTCAAGCGAATGAAAGAAGAAGAAGAATTGGGACTCTCTATACGTCGAACACCTGCATAGTCCGCCACGAAGATACAGATTAGGCGAGTTAACCGTGGTGCATTTAATCGTTGAATCGATTCTTATATGATGTAGCCGGCCTGGATTTTCTTTGGCATACTCACTCAAGCTACTCTGCCCACATGAGTGATTGTTTGAATTGCCAGCCATTGCAGTGTCCTTGTTGCAACAATTTCTCCATTCATTCCGAGGCAACCGGTGACATCTTACAATTACCAGGGTGTTTTATGAGACATTTTTTAGGTCAGTACAGTCACAAGTGGCTACGGGATCAATTTAAAAAAATAGGTAACCAAAAATTTTCTAGAAATATAAGGGCGAAGGTGATAACACTGTCATGATCCACTTCTGCTAAATAGTATACAATTATTTTCCTAACACAAAAAAAAAAAAATGTCTCTCTTCTGGCTTTGACTAAAACGAGCAGTTAGCGTGTTGTGATGTGGCTTACTGCTAGACTACGATATATATACTTGTTGCCTTATGAGACAATGAAAAATATACATTTCCATGAACTGATATAGATATAGATTTAAAAAAAAAAAGAGAAATAAAATGCCCCGTATTACTATCGCTAGTTCATATTTTAAATTGATTATTCCGATTGTCTCAGACGGAAAGAACCTAATGACAGAGGCGTAGCCCGATCCAACTTTTGAGCATGTAAAGAGGCGCTCGAAAAGTCAATTTAAACGCTCAAATTGACTTTTATAGCATAAGTAAACTAGGTGATCGATTTAAAGAAAGAAATGCACGTATAAAGAAGAGCTGCGCTGCCTACCCCTCTTTTTTTTACGCCACTGGCCAGCAGACACAAATGATGATTAATGGTGTTTAGGGGTGTTCTCAACATTTCTGGCCTTTTTGGCTCCTTGATTTTCCACATTCGTTAGCTTCTCCCGCGCTGTGCCTGACAGGCGAACGTCATTACGTGACAATCGTAGATCCCGGTCTTTGATGAAGAGGTGGATCTGCACTGGGACAATCAGCGAATGTTCATAACTGCTTTAGTAACTAGAATGTCAAAAGCTGAAGCTGCATCGGTGGTAATCAAGTACTGAAGTGCATCTGATAACACTCTGCTAGTAATTGTCATCAAAGCGCTAGACACCGTCATCGTAATCATCCTGCTGGGCTGTTATACATCGCACGGTGCCCGCAGTTTTCTCTCCCATTTCATTTTGTCCTGTTTCTGCATCATAGGTAGAATCCGATCCAGCATCTATGGCTGCTCTCATCAGCGCTATTTTGGGGTTTCTTGTGAATGAATTCTTAATCCATTTGTTATCTATTCATATGTCTGTGTGGTTATTCTCTATTCACTTCGACATCTTCTATTTCTTGTTAACAGCGTGTTCAAGGGAACGGGCGTGCAGATTTTCTTGCTGACACTGCGGTTGCTATGGCTGGTCCAATACTGCACAGAAGTGATGTTATCAATGCCATGCGCTGCACCTACTCTACGAAGGAGCACGCCAAGGGACATGACTTTGTATCCCTGTCTATACTGATGGACATGGGGGTGCATCCTGGAGCAGCAAGATACCAACATTGCACTAAGGGAACAAGACGTTTTATTACCCAACACAAAAAAGGCGTCATCTGTCGTTTAAAACTTGTGGAGCTTTTGAGGAGGAGATCGGAGCACCTATGGATCTGTGCGGAGTGCGGTGATGATAATCCTTTCTAATCACTAATCACGAATCACTTGTAAACAGCGGTTGTGCGTGTCTTTTATTTTGTTCTTCTGCCTTTAACTACCAGACACTTTTTCTACTTACAATCCATGCCGTCGGCGTTGCTAGTAATATCCATCTACTACATTTTATCTCTTTTGAGTTCAATCATTTCTGACGAAGAGGGTCTTCCATTGAGAACTGCCCAGTATCTTCTCTTTTGATCAGATTTATCACTTTTTGTCTCTCAGTTTTCTACCTCCACAATGTACTCCAGTTTTCTCTGTCTCATAACATGACCAAAGAGTAAGGGTTTTCCCCCCTTTGATGTAGGCACTCAGTTCTCTTCGTGAGTCGGTTTATTTCAAGACATCTTCATTATTATTTTTATCTGTTCATGATGTTCTCATGATTCGTATATAAAACCACGTCTCGACTGCTTCCACATATTTTTACTTCTCGGCCATGATTTCCTTCCGTATATCGGTTAGGACTTATAAATTCTTTAGAACTCTCTTTATCAACTCAGTTGACACACAACAATTGCACAAAAATGTTTTTTCTTTTCATTTTGTTAAATTATGCCTTCACTTGACTTGAGCTATTCTACATATAACTGTCTTTAATAGATCTTCCATGTGCTGTTATCAGGGTACCCAAGTACTTAAACGTAGCAAATTGCTTAAGGATTGTCGCATTTACTTTGATGCTGTTTTTATTTTTTCCAGGTTCCATTTTCTATACCATTACCATTACTTCTGTTTTTCCGCTATACACACCAAGACGGCGTCGGCGTCTGTGGCTTAGGAGTTAGGAACGCGCTTTGTTTGACCGCGTTGCAGGGTTCGATCCCAGCTGTGGGCCTTGCGCCCTCGTTGGTTTCGACAGTGGTATCGAGAAGCCGACCGTCCAGCAGGCAGTGACCAAAAAAAAAAAAAAATGCTGGGTTTGGTTCTGCAACGTCCTGTAAAGGATACGCAACTAACTTTTTCAACACCAAGAGCCTTAATTTGACTTTCTGTTTCAATTATGTTCGTAATTTCTTGCACTTGTATTTGCCAGATGCCTGAAGACTATTTAAAATTAATGGTTTCAGGTTTACAAAGAGGGGCCGCTGTAGTTAGTTGCTTGGCTGCCAGTACCTTAAGTCTCCGATTACAAACCACAACACGGTTAGTTTGTTATAGCTGACACAAGGCTTCCAAGTCGACACGGTCTAGGTGTTGAGAAATGTCATGGGAAGTAAAGGTGACATGGGTGGTGTTAAGCACATCACTCATCGAGCACCGATTCAACTGTAAATATATGAGTCCCACACCATATGCCTGACATGCCACCGGTATGAACAGAGTTCTCTACTTACCGTAAATTGTGGCGTACAAGTCGACCTGGCGTACAAGTCGACCACAAGACTTCTAGCTAATAATTCTGAGTTAGGCATATACCTACCTAACGCATTTTATTAGTTAATAATAACAAAAACAATCATCATCATCCTAATCACTTAAGCATAGTGTAGGTCATATAGTGTAGGTGTAGGTTGCACATTGGTAACTATGAACCTCTTCTAACTTCAGTGAAAAGGCAAAAAAAAAAAAAAAATTGTATGGACATGTAATAAGATCTAACGGCCTCTCGAAAACAATACTGCAGGGCTCAATAGAGGAAAAGAGGAGAAGAGGCAGACCAAGAAATACCTGGTTACAGAACCTGACTGACTGGACAGGCCTCAGGCATGCAGCCATGAAGTCCAGCGCAACTGACTGCCAAATGTGGAGAGATCTGATCAGACACTCGACAGAAACTGGTGACCTAACGACACGTAGTGTTACGTAATAATGATATGGTCCCTTGTACACATCCAATGAATGTACAGAGGGGCTGAGCCCTCCTCGTTCCTTTTTTTTTTTTTTTTGCATGGCGCCCTTGTAAAAATCAAGGACTGCTCAAGTAACTAAAAACAACTACCTGGGAACAGATAATAAAAGAACGTAATTTAGTATGCGAGTGCAAGTTTGTATCTAGTTTGTGGAAATCCTTCTGAATCGTCTCAGCAGCTACGGAATGTGTGCTTTGCGTGACGCCTCTGACTTCTAACCATTCTACGAAAAAAAAAACATAGAAGGAAACACAGAGCAGTGAAGTCGACCCTCTCAACTCTTAACTCTGATTCGTTATCTTTGTGAAATATATCAGAACAGAGAGCGTAATCACTTAACAAGTTACCCGGAGAGATTTGACCGCTGAAGAGACCAGGGGTTCCACGGAGTAGTTATATTTTTAGCTACACAGTGACAGACATGACAGTTCCCTGCTGTGGTCGGCACGCAATACTGTCAGTGGTCACGTGCCTAGGTTCCGGGTCATGTTGCTAAAGTATTTCTTAGAAACGAGTCCATCTCCTGTTTGCTTGTTCCACACACACACACACACACACATACACACACACACTCACACGTACACTCACACTTACACACGCACGCGGGCACACACACACACACACACACACACACACACACACATACAAACAAGCACGCAAACATCGTCACGTTCAACCAGCATTTCCGGAGAGGGAGGTTGAGGTTATAACTGTGACTGGGTTATGTGAGCCATGTAAAATGGCTTAGCATTGCACACCACCAAGAGCCCTGAAAAGAATTGCACTGTTGATGCCATCAGAGGAAACAGACCCCAATAGTGTCCCGACCGGCGACCAAGTCGAAGCCAGCCAATGTTGCTTTTATTGTTGTTGTTGTTGTTATTATTATCATTATTTTTATTATTATTATTATTATTACTGGGTTTTTCCCTTTCAAGAAATAGAGGTGCCACACTCACCAGAACATGTCTGAAATGGTGCCGGCAATCACCCCAAAGTGTTTATTACAATATGCGCTCAAAATTATGCCTAAGAAAAGGTGCCGATACTGACTGAGCACCGTTACCTACTACCAGAAAGAAGAAAAAAAGCTTTGATAATTATTGTTGTTGTTCAACATTGTCTTGACGTACTGGGGATAGTAAACTGACCTATCACATAATAGCTAGGAGTGAGGATTGTTTGAATGGTGGGATTGTTTGTTGATTTGTGGTTAAATTTGTTGAATGGCCAGCTGATTGGTAGCTGTTGTTTTCTGTGATTGATTTATTCCCTGATATAATTGGTGACTGAGTTGGTTGGTTGGTTGATTTTTGAGGCGGTGTGTGGTTAATTAATCCGATGGTTTGTTGATTGATGTGGTTTGCGGATTTGGCATTTTTATGTAAGGGAAGGGGAAGCGGGAGAGAGGGAGAGAGAGAGAGAGAGAGAGAGAGAGAGAGAGAGAGAGAGAGAGAGAGAGGGGGGGGGGTGAATAGGCTGAAACGTAATGTCCGGCTCCCAAAACTAGGGGGTAAAAGAGCAGAAGTAATGGTAATCAAAATTCAAAATTCAATGCACAGTGCTGATATCAAAGTAAAAAGAACTAGAATGAAACAGTTCTGTATGTTTACACAATTGAGTATACTGATAGTAGCAAACGAAAGATACATTAAAGAAATTACATTAAAAATAGCTTAGTCAGCATGTTATACTGTGAATAATATATCTATGTATATATTGGGATGATAAGGTTCCTCACTGGGATTTAGAGCGATTCCTGGTGTAAGGATGTGGAAATAGAAGAAAAATGCAACGAAGAGTCACTTGAGGATATGGAGACAATTTCTTGCTCAGAAGAAAGAAAACTGCACCATGTCAATCCGCCATAACTTGCACAACTATGGCAACTTTACTCAAAAACTCATTAAACGCACAGGACTACGGACTACATCAGGCTGGAGTGGCTGTTATGGATGCCTCAGTTATATAAATGTTTTAAAGCAGTGATTCCCAAACTGTGCGCCGATGCGTCCGGGGGAGCCGCGACCTTTTTACAGGGGCGCCGTGAAATATTCGAACATACACGACTTTTATTTTAACTCTTACATACGAACAGTCATACTTTTACTTAGATTAAGGCGCCATGGAAAAATTTTAATTTAAAAAAAAAAGCTGTGCGACTAAGAAGTGTTTGGGAAATACTGCTTTAGAGGTTTAACAGGGTATCTGATCTGTTGATTTGCTACCCAGGTTGAGATTTTTAGATTCTCAAGGGTGATCAAACTTCTAGGTAGCTAGGTAGCAGGGTGAGGGGGAAAAGACAGTGACGATGACCATTGGTTTTATGGACATTAGCGCAGGCTGCTGAAGAGGGAGGGTGTTTGATTAGGTGAAAGCCCGATTTAATTAAGTTCTGGTCTTCTTCTTTTTTTAAGCATTCACCAGCAGTGGCCTCTGGCGGAAAGTTTTGGTAGTTGGTTCACTTTTTCATTTATTCCAGAACTTGAGTTTCGCTTGCGCATCCGTTATACAAACCTGGTTTATTTGTTTGCAGACTTTTGGTTCCTTTCCTCTTAGGCAGAGCACTCCGACTTCGAAGAAATGTGTGGTTCAAAATTCTGTTTATTGACGAGAAAATCCCCTTCAATTCACTCGGTTGGATCTGATAGGGCTAAGTCTGTCCACAGAACGGCTACTTGTCCCCTGTGCCTGCCGATCTTAATTCCCAAGTCTGCCATTCTGGCGAGTGATGTGGATTCACTGCCACCAAAGTCCTCTATCCTTCCTATTTCTCTGAGGGCATTGATAATATCAGCATGATCCATAGGCCGACCGTCGGTAGTGATAGCGGATCCAGCCAACCTGTCAGCTCTTTCATTTCCATCGACGCCTGCGTGTCCCGGAACAAAAATAAAGGTGACTCCACGCACAGTGGACTTCTGTAATGATTCAAGCCATTGTCTTCACACTGGACCTGCCTGAACCCTCCGGATCATACTCATTGAATCACTGAGTATACATATGCGGGTGTATTTTTGTGTTTCAAGCCAGGCAAACGCTTGCGTCACTGACATCACCTCCATCGTCATGCTGCTGGTTGTCATGGAGAAGGCACCGTTGGCTTCTTTGACTGTTCTGCCCGCTGAGCGTGCTGTAAATGCCCATGCGCTTCTTCTTTGGCGTATAACGGATCCGTCTGTATAGATTAGTGCATCTGCTTCGTCTGAATTTTCACCGATGAGAGCGTTGACCTCTGCATTAACAGCAACAGGATTCTCTTCTCTACATCGCCTGTTGAGTGTGACAATACAGGAAA
Organism: Candidula unifasciata; assembly: GCA_905116865.2. Classification (NCBI taxonomy): domain Eukaryota; kingdom Metazoa; phylum Mollusca; class Gastropoda; order Stylommatophora; family Geomitridae; genus Candidula; species Candidula unifasciata. The sequence continues at coordinate 152,474 of CAJHNH020000713.1, read as the reverse complement.
ATGTACAAATACACGCCTGAGGCACAGGTATCCATTCTGCACCAGGTATGATGTCGGTTAGGCTGCATATTTGCCTAATAACATCTTCTGCCCGACCTAGCCACGATTTACCCCTCTTCAGTCTGTCGCCCTTTTCACTAAAAAGCGCTTGATGCAGTGGGTGTTTCTTATCAGCACATATTTTGAGGTATGCCCGAGCCCTCCACATCCTGATCCTTTGGTTCATTGTTGGAAAGTCAAGTAGATACCTCATTGCTTCACAGGATGTGTATGGTATGGTGTACTCAGATGTAATGGGTCGAAAGACCCTGACGTCGAGATGTGGGTATGAATCATAACAAGGTGATACCGACCCTTCTAAAGAGCGAACGCAGAAATATTCAATTCAAATCTCAATAATCTCAAAAAACTTGAGAAACACTGATTAAATATATGAAGTTCAAAATAGATCTAGCTATTATAAACACACGAATTTGTGTGTATGTGTGTGTGTGTTCTGACTTCATTCACCACATCTACCATTTAAGCGAATAGCAAAAACAAAAGTTATATTTGGCTTGTGGAACCAAGGAAAAAAAAGCATGTTTCCGGTCCATTGTTGCCATCATTCCCAGACAGTTCAATACAATTCAAACGACCAAAGGTCGTTTCTATTTAAACCTTTATCGCCCGAAAATTATTCCTTCCAGGCTCTAAAAACGAGATTCCATCTTTAAGAAACGTGCTACATAATGTTCTTATTATGTTTTCCTCTGATAAAAGAGACCGCACTTGTAAACAGAAATCAAGTCCTTGCTGGCAAGTTTCAGGAACTCTGTTGCGGCGGCCGCGAGAAATTGTGTTAGCCTTTAGCGTGAGCGAGATTTTCACTTCTGGTAAAGCGACCGTGAGCAAAATCCGAAGTGATAAAAGCCTGGATGTTTTTCAAGAGCCAGAAATATAAATTAAATTTACAGAGCGTGTTTGTTTAGCGAATGACTAAGGTTGGACGAATCGTAAAACCGGAAAGGAAAAAAAAAGCAAAGCAAGAAAAACAGATAACAAAGGAAAAACAGTGAAAATGTTACGACAATGAGAAAAAGAAGAAGATGCAGAATATAGGTTAAAAAAAAAAGAGGGAGGGGGTGGAGGGGGGATGTCAGATAGATTGGAACTCCGATATTCACCGGTAATCCGTTCCTAAAAGAATGATGAATATTTAAAAAAGGCGAACAGCAAACGAGTTTTTAAACTATAGAAATTATTTAAAAATAGTTTAATCCGTTTCCAGCCCCGAATTTTGGCTCATCTATTCTTTAACAACGATAACGTTTCACATTGAAAATCGATTTAGGAACTCATTGCAACTTCAGCTTAGTTAATATTACCCATTGTACTGAGAGTACCCGTGGCGGAGCGGCTAGACGCTCGCCGCGAATCGGAAGGTGGTGGGTTCGGTCCCTGGCGGAGCCGGACTTTTTTCAAAAATGACCTTGGCTCTCAGGTCGACCTAGCCTTGAGTGGGTACCAGGTGCAGTCCCGGGAAGTAAAGGCGGCCAGCATGATGCTGACGACATCACCCATCTTGTGCCGATTGGTCCATAAATATAGGTCTAGCCCTATATGCCCTATACACCTAAAGGCGTGGAAAAGGGTCCTTTACTTTTACTTTTACCATTGTACTTATGATTGCTTTATCATTACAAGAGAGATAACTCGTCCTGATGACGTACCCCCAATACTCTAACCCCAAATAAATTTATAAATACATTTTTTTAAATGTTCCTTTTAGATAAAAAAAAAAAATAAATGGCCATGGATTGGAAAGAGAGGTACGTTCCATTATGACATCAGGTAATGTCACTTCTGGTGACAGATGTCATAATGAGATATCAAAATTTCCAGACGATCTACCAGCACTCGTTTCTTTAAAAACAGTTAATCAGCGTTATTGTCCAAACACATTCTTATCAAATGAATTGGTACGCTGAATAAGTACAGCGATGTTTGGGTGCCACTTGTAGACGAAAACCTACAGTTTGCCCAAGTAGACGTCATTCCTTAATTTCAGCACTTGTAAACTGTCGATGATCACCCCCCCCCCCTCTTCTCTCCCTCTCTCTCTCCCTTTCTCTCTTTCCATCTGTCTCTCTCTGTCTCTCTCTCTCTGTCTCTTTATCTCTCTCTCCCTCTCGCTCTCCCTCTCTCTCTCTTTCTTACCCAACCCCCTCTTTTCCCCGGTCTTTTGATTTGCCGGCCACATCGGAGGGGAACGAATATTGACTTTGCCGGCATTTATCAAACACTAATTGCAACGAAAAAAACAGGACCCAACAAAAAACAAAACAAAACAAACAAAAAAAGCGGGGGAAAAAGAGGGGGAAGGGGGGACGACGAATATTGGGCTGGACGAATTTTGGAGTTCCACTACATTTGACAGTCGGTGCCCACAATTTGATACGGTAGCGTAGTGGCTAGAAGCTCGCCTGCATAGTAGACAATCTTGGATTTGAATCGGCACTGAGGGGATTTGAGGGTGGGGGGGGGGGAGGGGGTGGCAAATGACATTAGCTCCAAAATAGATAAAAGTAATTTTCTTTCCCATCTCACACGATGACTAGAATCATGGATCAGAAAAGTGTTTTCGTCTCGTCTCACCCATATGACTCATCCAATGAAATATTTATTTGTGTGCTTTCTCCTTGAAATCTTCCCTTCAGTCTTGCCAGACATGCAGGTGTTCGAGTCATTTTCTTCTTATAACATGTCCGGAAAATAAGTACTGTCTACACGTAGTTTCTCTAAACACGCGATATCAACGGTGTGTGTATATTCCACCGTGACAGCGTTTTTAACGCTCCAAATAACATGCAGGAATGGCTCTAACACAAACGCGCCTACTAGAGTGCTGCAACTTACGTCACACGCATTCTCTTTCTAGGAATGAAAATGTAAATTGAAGGCAACACAGAAAGCTTTTCGAGCAAAACCACGACCGGCTCCAGCTGACAGGCCGTGCTGCTGACGTCACCGGGTCGGGCTAACGATGCGTTAACGCAGCGGTTCTCGAACAAGAAATAAACTATTTTCGACAGTGGCGAGGAAAGACAACTTAAATTGTAGCTTTTAAGTATCTACATGCCTTTAATAATTTCACAATTTTTATTCGACTTTTCTTGATTATTGCAGCGGCACCCCTAGCATACGCATACGGCACCTCTGGGTGCCTCGGCACTCAGTTTGAGAACCGCTGCGTTAACGCATCGTTAGCCTGACTTGGTGACGTTAGCAGCACGGCCCGTTATCTTGAGCCGGTCATGAGCAAACAGTACACCGGGACACCTGGTAACGTTGAGCAAAGTTGACAAGCCCAACAAACTATGAATGAAAAGTGACCTAGTGCGTAAATGGGCGGAGCTAACACACATTGGGGGAGATTTTTGTAACGTTTGTTCATAATCTTCTTCTTTAACAAGGTTGAGAAATTTCATGAACAATGACATTATTGACATTGGTCGTCCTTTTTGCATTCAGCGTACAATGCCAACATTTAAAATATTGATGCAACATTTTTAAAATCTACCGAAACACCGGGCGTGGTACCAAAGGTATAGTTTTACCCAGCAATGGTCAAATAGTACCAGACTTGTACAAAGTTACTAACTTCAGCGGCCCTGTTCATGATATAAGTTCGACTGAAGTCTGGTTTGTTTTTATTTTTTTCGACAGCACCAGACGACACAGTTCAGAAACACAATTTCATTACATGGCTTGTTCCTTACTTTTCCGTGACTTGTCTGAACTAAACTGGCAACTCAAGATAGAAGCAATTAAAAGTGTCGGGAACAATCTAAACCCTAAGTCACCCTTTAGTTGATATCCGTGGACAGCTGAACAATTCGTCACCTACACGAACTTCCTGTAACACCTTTCACCACTTTCCTTCGATTTGTTCGCGAAATGTCCACTTGTAGTGTTCACACCAACATGACAAGAGACATGAGTCCCATTAAAAAGTTTAATTAAAACCATGCAGAAAAAGTAAGTAAAGTAAAAAAAAACCGAAATGGTACTGAGGGAAAACAAAATATTGTAGATGTAGTTAAATTGTGAGGTCAGAGAGTAACATTTCATAAAGCACGGTGGTGGTTTTGCTGTTTATAAATTTAGGAAAATTAATTTGGTCTTTTGTGGAGAATCAGTTGAAAAAAAAATAAATCATTTGGTTAAGTGAATGAAGTCTGGAGAAGCAGGTGGACAAGAGAAATGACTTCGTTGTATTTCCGCAAACTCAAGTAAAAGGACACAATAATCAGTCCGACTCTCTGTCTGTCCTGACTGTCTGTCTGTCTACCTAATGCCTGCCTGTCTGTATGTATGTGTGTTTGTCTGTCTGCCAACTTGCCTGTCCGCCCACACACTCCTCCTCCCGCCCGCACATCCATTTGTCGGTCAGACTTTTAACCTACCCATCTACATTTCTGTTCAATACAGTCTGCCTCTGTAACTGTCTACCTGCCTGTTTGCATGTCTGTCTGTGCCAAGTTTGTTTCCATATATTTTCCATTATTATTTCATTAATATGCGACGATTATTATAGTGGAATCTCGGTTTTAAAATGCATTCCTTTCTTAAACAATTCATTGTCTAAACAATTTTTTTGTCTGAGGAAAACGCGCACATTTCCAACAAAACCTGCAATTTCGAACAGCTAATCCCGTGACCACGTACTTAAAGGGTTGTGACTCTGACTGTGTCGAAAAAGCAACATCAGCTGCTTGAAGACTTCGGCATGAATGTGCAAATGCCGTTTCGTGATTTTCTTTGATTGTTTCTGGTCATCCACGAAGGACTGATGGAGAAGCTGATAGAGAATTTGATTTCTATATTAGTGAAGTTACTGCTGAATCCAGTTTATGGCCAACAGGTCAATGTGAACTTTAAAAAAAAAAGTACAGTGAAAAATTCTTATGGGGAAATTCGCAAAACTTGTTTTCCCATTAGTTCTTAAAAGCTATTTTAACCGATGCTCCACTGTATTTGATTATTTCTTAAACTATGTATATTTTCCATGCGTACATAATGCGTATTTCATTATTGACATTTAATGTAATATGAAAATAAAAAATAAAAAAACACACACAGAATGAAAGAGGAAGTTATATGCAAGCTAATATCGCCAATATGGTTTGTCTGCCTGTAATAGTTTTATCTGCTGTCTGTCTAGCATAGGCTATTTGTCTGCCGACGGATGAATTATTACGTCTGTAAACAGTATTTGTTTGTATCGCTCCGTGTGGGAAGAAAAGCGAATGCCGGGTTGACATTTGTTAATCTATACTTTCTTTTTAAAAAGATATGTGTCTTAACTCCGTGTTATTTTAACAAAAATAATGGAAAACAAGTTACTATTTATAGGTTAAACAGTGGAAGACAAAACAGTAATAACAATTTATACAGTAATAATTTATAGACGTACACGTAAGGGCTATGAACAATACAGTAAAACACTGCTTACACGAAAAGAGTTCGGAGTTCATGTTACAAAAATTAGTGCTAAAAGGGAGGACTAATATATATATATATATATATATATATATATATATATATATATATATATATATATATATATATATATATATATATATATATATATATATATCCCTGCTGGGACTAAATTGTTTTTCATGTTAACCAAGCCTTCGTCTTAAGCAAGTTTGTGTTAACGAGATTTTATTGCACAAATAAATGTAGCATCTAAGACAGCTAAAATTAATCAGATAATTGCAGTGAAAACTTCATTATAAACGGGTCATAGCTGCCAGAAGCCCCTTAGTTGCTCCGTTCTAGGTGCCAATGAAATCCACACAGAATAGTCACTATTGTCCCCTGTGAAAAAAAATTACCATTGACCGCAGCTCTAGCAAGTCCAACAGCTTACAAGCAAGTTAAATGCGCAGGGCAGCCATCAGAAGTGCTAACACAAACAGTGCGAAACTAGAAATGCAGTTGATCGTCCATGAAGGCAGCAGTTAAAACAGATCATTATTTGTACACAAGATTAAAAGTTTTTGGCATCATAAGTTCTCTGGCAGCCGACCACTCAACAGCTGCGTGGTCTCGAGGTATTGTGTCCGCCTTGAGTGCTAGAGGCTGCGGGTTCGATCCTCGGTAAGCGCTGAGAGTTTTTTTTTCACATGGACTTGGACTTCTGGTAATAACCCCTGGTCTCTTGGTTAGTAGAACCGGACGCCTGTGTGTATTGTTGCGCACGTAAAAAATCCATTGGCAGTTGGAAATTAAAAAGAGTAGCCTTACGACACTACCCGGGCAAAAGTTTTGAGTTAAAAATAAACCCAAAAATATTTCAGGATCTTCGCCGGTGCTACAGAGCCCGTGAACTGTGCTGAGCTTCTTCTGGCTCAGACTTGAGTTAGAAGAAGAAGTACGGAGCACTTATTGGTTACTGCCCGTGTGCCAAGATGTTGATCCGTTGTTTAAACCTCAGACCTGAATCACCCAGTTAACAACATAAACTACGCTACAAAGCATATCGCATTATAAACGAAACTACCGAGTTCATAGTGTTGCGCCAAACACTCAACAGCTGATCGTCAGAACTATGTATTCTTTTAGTCTAAAGATGGAGGAAAATTCAACGGCCTGCTATCGTCGGATGCAAAAATTTGCTACGATTAAAAAAGGGTAAACCCGCCTATCTTCCCCATTGACCAGAAGCTTCGGTTTTTACTGTACAAACAAATGTGTTCAAAGGCGGCTGGTAGCAGATCAATATGCGTTGATTTGACACCGGTGTGAACGTTCACCATTTATACAGTTGGTCACAGCTGGGGTTTATTTAAGCGAGAGCCCTATATGCCCAATGCGCTTGAAGACAAAAAAAAAGCCTTTTTTTTAAAAACTTTACTTTACTTTACTCTCTAAAAGGACGATAAAATTAACTTCACAGCATATGGCATACGTGTTCATTAACATGACAATCCATGAAGACTAAGTTGCACTTGTAGGTATCAGTATGTGATTTTTGATGACAGGATAGCTATCTATCTATCTATCCATCCGTCCGTCCGTCTGTCTGCCTGTCTGTCTGTCTGTCTCCTATCTATCTATCTATCTATCTATCTATCTATCTATCTATCTATCTATCTATCTATCTATCTATCTATCTATCTATCTATCTATCTATCTATCTATCTATCTATCTATCTATCTTCTATCTATCTATCTATCTATCTATCTATCTATCTATCTATCTATCTATCTATCTATCTATCTATCTATCTATCTATCTATCTATCTATCTATCTATCTATCTATCTATCTATCTATCTATCTATCTATCTATCTATCTATCTATCTATCTATCTATCTATCTATCTATCTATCTATCTATCTATCTATCTATCTATCTATCTATCTATCTATCTATCTATCTATCTATCTATCTATCTATCTATCTATCTATCTATCTTCCTATCTATCTATCTATCTATCTATCTATATCTCTCTCTCTCTCCTCTCTCTCTCTCTGTCTGTCTGTCCTGTCTGTCTGTCTGTCCTGTCTGTCTGTCTGTCTGTCTGTCTGTCTGTCTGTCTTCTGTCTGTCTGTCTGTCTGTCTGTCTGTCTGTCTGTCTGTCTGTCTGTCTGTCTGTCTGTCTGTCTGTCTGTCTGTCTGTCTGTCTGTCTGTCTGTCTGTCTGTCTGTCTGTCTGTCTGTCTGTCTGTCTGTCTGTCTGTCTGTCTGTCTGTCTGTCTGTCTGTCTGTCTGTCTGTCTGTCTGTCTGTCTGTCTGTCTGTCTGTCTGTCTGTCTGTCTGTCTGTCTGTCTGTCTGTCTGTCTGTCTGTCTGTCTCGGTCGGTCGGTCGGTCAGTCGGTCGGTCGGTAGGTCGGTCGGTCGGTCCATCCGTCCGTCCGTCCGTCGGTCCGTCCGTCGGTCCGTCGGTCCGTCCGTCTGTCGGTCCGTCCGTCCGTCTGTCGGTCCGTCCGTCCGTCTGTCGGTCCGTCCGTCCGTCCATCGGTCGGTCCGTCCGTCCGTCCGTCTGTCGGTCCCTCCGTCCGTCCGTAGGTCCGTCCGTCCGTCGGTCCGTCCGTCGGTCCGTCCGTCGGTCCGTCCGTCCGTCCGTCCTCTACCTGTCTGCACAGTGGGTCAGTCTGTCCTTGTTTGTGTCTGTCTGTACCTCAATGTGACTGTAGCTAACTTAGAAGCTATCTAGCCAGCTAGCTGTCAGTCAATTAGTCTGTCGATTTGTTCGTTCATTCAGCGGCCCGTTTTTTTTTTGTGGGGGGGGGGGGGGGGGGGTAAATGGTTAAATGGTTAAAAGGTCAATAGTTCCAATTATCAGTCGGTCGCTAGAAAAAGAAACAGACGTAAAGAAAAAAGGAGTATTATATATATATATATATATATATATATATATATATATATATATATATATATATATATATATATATATATATATATATATATATATATATATATATATATATATATATATATATATATATATATATATATATATATATATAATGACATCAAAATGAAAAAAAAGAAAAAATAGACATTCATGACAGTTCAAAAATTAAAAGATAAGCACATGGACGCATAAACGGATTGCGAAACAAGCAAACAGACAAACGTTCAGACAAGCGGACCAATCGACAGATACAGAAAGCAGAATCATAAAAGTTCTGCCAAAATTAGTCTGAAGATTCCTACTGTGACAGAAATGAGTTGCCGTCTCAACTGGTAGTGTTTATTGGCGGTCCATGTTACAGACATCGATTAGAAATATTACAGTCTTTCTGTCTTTCCTTCTTTCTTTCTTTCTTTCTTTCTTTCTTTCTTTCTTTCTTTCTTTCTTTCTTTCTTTCTTTCTTTCTTTCTTTCTTTCTTTCTTTCTTTCTTTCTTTCTGTCTGTCTGTCTTTCTTTCTTTCTTTCTTTCTTTCTTTCTTTCTTTCTTTCTTTCTTTCTTTCTTTCTTTCTTTCTTTCTTTCTTTCTTTCTTTCTTTCTTTCTTTCTTTCTTTCTTTCTTTCTTTCTTTCTTTCTTTCTTTCTTCTCTGTTTCTTCTCTGTTCTTTCTTTCTTCTCTGTTCTTTCTTTCTTTCTTTCCTCATTTCTTTCTCTTCTCTTCTCTTCTTCTTTTGGACTCAACACAAGATATTTTAACAAACCTATTAAATTGCCACTTACTTTCTACTGTCACGATGTACTCCAGTTTTCTCCTTCTTATCACATTACCAAAGAATGTAGATTGTCTCTTTCTGATGTGCACAATCATGTCTTTTCGAGTGTCAGTTTGTTTCAAGACGTCTTCATTACTCTTGTTATCTGTCCAATGTATTCTCATCATTCGTTTATAAAACCGCACCTCTACAGCTTCCAAACAAGTTTTTTTTTAATTTACCAACTGTCCATGATTCACATCCTTATATCAAAATGTAAAATGTTAGAGACTCAACAAAATCTCCTTTCGGCTGTAACTCCGGCATTGTGTTTGTTTCATTCACTTCTAGACTCGAGTCCTGTTCCAGAATCTTGAATGTCACATGAACATACATTGAACAGATCTCACTCATTTGTGTGCAGACTGTTGGTTCTTTGTTTCTCAGTCAAATGCACTCAGACTTCAAAATAATGCTGTCATATAGCCGACCATGACGACATGTTTTTGGGTAGACAGTGGGTCTCTTCTTGTTTGTTCCCACAACGGGGGCCCAAACCCACACGGAGAGACCAAGAAATCTAATGTTTTGACGAACATCTTTATTGGTAGCTAATAGAACTGACATAACAAGCATGAAACCTCTTTATTGGTAGCTAATAGAACTGACATAACAAGCATGAAACATCTTTATCGGTAGCTAATAGAACTGACATAACAAGCATGAAACCTCTTTATTGGTAGCTGACATAAAAAGCATGAAATATCTTTTTTGGTAGCTAATAGAACTGACATAACAAGCATGAAACATCTTTATAGGTAGCTATTAGAACTGACATAACAAGCATGAAACATCTTTATCGGTAGCTAAAAAAACTGACATAACAAGCATGAAACATCTTTATTGGTAGCTAAATGAACTGACATAACAAGCATGAAACATCTTTATCGTTAGCTAATAGAACTGACATAACAAGCATGAAACATCTTCATCGGTAGCAAATAGAACTGACATAACAAGCATGAAACATCTTTATCGGTAGATAATAGAACTGACATAGCAAGCATGTAACATCTTTATCGGTAGCTAAAACAACTGACATAACAAGCATGAAACATCTTTATCGGTAGCTAATAGAACTGACATAACTAGCATGAAATATCTTTATCGATTGCCATAGATAATAAATCTGTTGTGCAATCTTTTCACTGTGTATGGTCAGTCAGTCAGTCAGTCAGTAGCATGTCTTTTGCAAAACCATGCTCCCATAACAACCCTCCGGAAAACTTCTCGATCACAAGCAAGATGTGCCGCGTCAAACACACCAAATCTGGAGATGCTATGGTAATTTTTGCAATTCAGGTCACCCACTTAGGAATTAACGTCTCTTGTTCTCAACGTTGTGAGTCTGTAGGTCTAGAGGTATGGGTTCTTTATGTTTTATTCACCTCGAACACGGGTAATTTCGGAGTTCCCAGGGAAGTATAATATTATAGGGGTCGTTAGAATTAGGAATGTGAAACATACACTTTTAACTGACAAGGCAGCTCCAGGAAGTATTTTTTTTTCTTTTGATTGCTTGAAGACAACATCACAAACACGAAAAAGAGACAGGCATACTTTTTTGGTCATGTTATGAGAAGAGGAAAGATGGAACACTTTGTAACCACCGGAAAGGTTTGTGGAAAGAGAGGGACAAAGGAAAATAGCGCTAGAAGATTCTTGACAACCTTTTGTCACAACATCGAGGGTTGTCAGCACACGAACTGATACACGCAGTTGCGGATCGCAGATTGTGGAGAGGCATGATCGTCCAGGACAATCGGCAAGGCACGTGATGATAATGATGATGATGACGATGATGATGCGGGTTGGTCGATGTTCATTTCAAACCGCAACACCCCTGTACTATTGGAATTTCTGAGGAACTCCGGGATTTCCTCTGTCTTGTGTAAATTCAACATAAATAACCGGGGTATATAGTATACAATGATATGTTTTTTCGTTAAATCTCGCCCCCCCCCTCCCCCTTTTCCCCCCCTTCTACTCTGATTCATTGTCTTTCTTTCTTTCTTTCTTTCTTTCTTTCTTTCTTTCTTTCTTTCTTTCTTTCTTTCTTTCTTTCTTTCTTTCTTTCTTTCTTTCTTTCTTTCTTTCTTTCTTTCTTTCTTTCTTTCTTTCTTTCTTTCTTTCTTTCTTTCTTTCTTTCTTTCTTTTCTTTCTTTCTTTCTTTCTTTTTTTCTCTTTCTTTCTTTCTTTCTTTCTTTCTTTCTTTCTTTCTTTCTTTCTTTCTTTCTTTCTTTCTTTCTTTCTTTCTTTCTTTCTTTCTTTCTTTCTTTCTTTCTTTCTTTCTTTCTTTTCTTCTCTTTTTCTTCTTTTCTTTCTTTCTTTTCTTTCTTCTTTCTTTCTTTCTTTCTTCTTTTTTCTTTTCCTTTCTTTTTCTTCTTTCTTTCTTTCTTTACTTCTTCTTCTTCTTTTTTTCTTTCTTCTTCTTCTTCTTCTTCTTCTTCTTCTTCTTCTTCTTCTTCTTCTTCTTCTTCTTCTTCTTCTTCTTCTTCTTCTTCTTCTTCTTCTTCTTCTTCTTCTTCTTCTTCTTCTTCTTCTTCTCCTCCTCCTCCTCTTCCTCCTAATTTTGCCTCTGCTTCTTCTAGTACTGGTGTGCCGCCCTCTCCCACACCCCCTTCTTTCTTCCTCCTTCCGTCCTTGTTAAAGTAAACAGCTATTGCCTGCTGTGTCTACTGCTGTATGTTGTAAGGTCCTGAAATGTCTAAGATCGGGCTTAATGGTTCTCTCCTGAGATTAAGGCTGTTGCGTTTTCAAGTCGATACTTTCCTGTGATTAACTTTCAGACTGGGGGTAGTTTCTGTCGCCTTATTACCGCAATTAGAGGTGTTCAACTTGTGTCTGACGATGGTTTTTTTATAAGCTGTTTGTCTCACTGTTCTCATAGAAATAAAGTATTTGCATTGTGTGTGGCTCGTTGTCTCTCCGCGGAACTGCTAGTCGCCTACTGAGCGCGTCGAATAAAGCACGAACCACACAGCTCTATCAACGATCACGTGGATCTGCGTAAAAATGACACTTACAACAGATTCTGAAAAGAACCAGTGAACTTCAGACGTGGATGCCCTGCATCACCCGCTAAGAATAATCAGAACGGCTATGATACAAAAATTCACCTAAGTTCAACGAAACTTCAATATTCGACCACGCCAATATTTGACTTTTTTATTTTTAATTCTGTTTCTGTTTTATTTTTGAAAATGATATTCGCCCGAAAAGTCAACATTCGCCCGAAAAGTCAACATTCGCCTCTCATCTGACGTGGCCGGCAAGTGATCGGATGAGACAAACGAAGATGATGGGCCGGTTTCAAGTGCTGATATTATGGATGGCTGTCGACTTGGGCAAAAGTGCGGGTTTTTATCAAGAAATGGCACCCTAATATGGATGAAGTATATAGACGAAAATCGGAGCTCCACTGAACTGCAGTTGGAAGAAGGCCTAGGAAGGCATGGACGGCAAAAGGTAGATAGATAAGTAGTTGCACCCCACCAGGACATCACACAAGCGATAAAGACCCGGTGACAGAAAGTGCCACCATGCGGATGAGGATCACCCATGGAGAGGTCCTAGAAACCCCTTCAAGCAGTTAGGCCATATCTATGGCTAGGTCATAGCTGTGCACCAGCTATATTCAGGGCCCCCGGCAGAAGCCAGGGTGTGGCTTCAAAATAAAAAAAAAGTATCACAACTGGGGACGACAAAAGTCAACAACTAAGTATAATAACATGAAGAAATGTCGGTCCTTATCTGCATAGGACTACAAATTATACTGGTAAAGCAGTTTACTATTGTCCGAATTATAACTTCTTTGTAGGTTGAACAGGTTATCTGTGGTCTACCATGGCGGTTTGCTGTCCAAATTGATATTTTATTAAACTCGTGATTGTATGGTAAACCTTTAGGAGGCAGCCTGTAGTGGACAGACTGATCGATCGATCGATCTAAACAAGAAATTTGGCTAGTCATTGTCACAATACCTCAATCACGAACGACAAAATGAACGTTGCGGCTAAAAAACCTTTATCAGCGTATAATAGAAACAATACAGTTACAAACAGGAATACATGAAATCAGCCACGATAACCCATGCCACGTGTCGTCCTTAAAGTATGATCCTGGAAGGATGTGATTCAGATCACGTTGTTATATGCGGGGGCCCTATTCTGTGGTGGGGAACGATAGAATAGACCCACTGCCTTCATAACAAATGTGTCGTACAAAGCGACTAATTCGTTCAGATTCCTTCAAAGTCAGGGTAAATCGGCCCGAGAGGCGGGGAACCAACAGTCCACAAACAAATACGCTAGATCTGTAAACTGATTTGCACGGAAAACTCAAGTTCTGGAACATAATCAAAGTCAAGAATTGGATGGACAACGAAAACTTGCCCCAAGAATTTTTACTTCCGGTAAAGGCTAAGAAAAAGTTGCAACTCCAAGAGTCGGTATGGCTGGGCAAAGTGAAAGGTCGCGGAAATGGACGGAATTTACATTTTTGAACTGAAATCCAACAAAAATAGCATGTGGTCGCATCCTCGTTTCAGACGACCTAAAACAACAAAGTAAAGGACTCTCCCCCCCCCCCCCCCCTTTTCAGGCCTATTTTGCATATAGGGCTAGGCCTAAAATTTTTTTTTAGCCAATCGGCACTCGATGGGTGATGTGGTCAACATCAAGCCGGTCGCCTAGACGGCCCAGGATTGAACCTTGTACCCATCTGAGGCTGGGTCGAGCTCGGAGACAACGTTATTTCTGAAAAAGAGTCCGGCTCTTTCAGGACTTGAATCTACGACGTTTGTATAATCTTCAGGGCGTCGTTTATATTCTATGTCCATTATAGTCTTTGTCGTCCTCAAAACCATTGTGCCGTTTAATACTTTTTTTTTCTCCCCCATTTACTAGAAAAGAAAAGGTTTATAGATCAGTCACTTGTTGAAATTTAAATCTAACTAATGTCAATATTTACCCTGTTCTGTCGTCAGTACTCTAAGTATCTTCTTGTAACATTTAAGTCTAGTAGAACAAATGTTATTGTTAATGCTATGTTTGTGTGTGTGTGTGTGTGTGTGTGTGTGTGTGTGTGTGTGTGTGTATAGTTTATCTTGTACTTAACCTTTCTTTAAAATATAGAAGCGAATCATGGACAGTCGCCTGATTACTGACAAATTATGTGGACCCTTTAGAGATGTTATTTTTAGAGAAGATATAAAACGAAAATGGACAGATTAAAAGTGCAATGATGTCTTGAGAAGAATTACCCCAGGATGGGAACTGATTACCGCCATCAGATATAAACAAGCTACATCAGCGGTTCTCAACCTGTGGGTCAGGACACTTTAAGGGAGGTGGGGGTTGGGGGGTCGAACCTCCCTTTCACATGAGTCACCTAACACCGTCGAAAAAACACGTATTCAATGCAGTATAAATTAGCAACGAAAATAATATTATTGTTAGGGGTCACCACAACTTGAGGAATTGTACTGGAGGGACGCGGCCATAGAAAGGTTGAGAACCATTGATCTACTCTGACTGTCCTTATCGTGAGAACCCAAAAACAGGTTATGTCGTAACAACTGGAAGAAGGAAGATGCAGAACATGAGAGCGAGGACAAGAAAGAGGTTTCTGGACATTTTGGCAGCATTTCAAAGCAAATTGCATGTACAAGAATTGATTAAACAGTACACGAGACAGCTGTTCACAGTTATAATTACCAGTGTAACTCGGCGTGAGATGTTTTGGGGCAAAAACAGGTTTCTGGGACATTAAAAAGGTTGATCAAAATTATAGTGTGAAGAGGAACAAATGCAAATATCACATTTTGCCGGAAATAACTTACAAATACATCATTGTTGAAGTTCAGTTTCAAGTTTGACATATGTGCACTGTAATAACAGAGGACAATCAAATAGCTTAAAGAAGATAATAAAACAATCCAATAGAAAACACCTTGTTACAAGAGGATGAAATGTCTGTCAGAAGTAGAAACCCAAGGTCGACCGTTGCAGTTTGAGTCTCCCTACGTTTCGCAGAGAGCCGGCGTGGTGTAGCGGTAGATGCTTGCCTGCGGAGTGGAAGGTCGTGGGTTCGTTCCCTGACTTTGTCGGCCGTTTTAAAAAAAAGATGAACTTGCTGCCATATCATTACAGCCTTGCATGGGTACCAGGTGGAGTCGTAGGAAGTAAAGGCGGTCGATGTGATGCTGACTCCATAATCACCAAGTGCCGATTTGTCTATAGAATATGTCTAGCCCTATATACCCAATATGCATGAAGGCCTGGGAAAAGTCCTTTACTCTACTATGGTTTTTTTTTACAGCAGAATTCCCAGTCTAAATCCCCCGTCCCCCTCCGACCCCTTCCCCACCCCGGTCTAGACATTTTTATTTTTTTTGTGTGTTTCTAGCGTTCCTCGGCTGTATACTCCAGCGATATTTCTGGCTGTTTTTCCACGTCTCGACTTTGATATTGTTCCAGAATTTGCGTTTTTCGTGCACATCTTGTTGACAGATCTAGCTTATCTGTATGCAGACTACTGGTTCCTGGCCTCTAAGGCAGATGCCCTCCGACTATTAAGGAAACATCACTGATGAGTCATTTTTAACGAAAAGCTTGGTAGGGGCAAGTTGGTCTGTCCTCCACCACCCACCCACCAACCGCCTCACAATATGGCGCCCCGAAACCCACAAGGTGAACTTTTGGTTTGACTGTTTGGTTTTATTGTTTGTTTTATCTGTGATAATTTAAAGAAACGTCAGTCTCCCCAAACAAAGTAGGTCATGTTCCATTGATAACTTTGTTGGACTGGTCTACTTTCCTAAAGGTTACTGGTGTGCCACTCTGTTTGCTTTCTGGCTTTGCTTGCATTTACGTTTTTCTTCCGAGAAAGAGAATGCCTGTGACATAGGTTGCAGCTCCTTCTTTGGGGGAAGGGGGGGGGGGGGGTTATGTTTTTGGAGTGTTAAAAGCGTTGACGTACTGAAATATACAACACGTGATGTCATCGGCATTGCGGAAAACCACCGTAACCTTGTGTGAAGACGCGTGGCTCAAGGTAACCAATAAGAAGTGAGCTAGGCTGAAGGTCGACTAATCAGATGTGATATATGTAACACTGTGTAAATGGGAGGACTTTACTTTTACCCTGTGATAATAAACAACAGCGCACAACCCCGTGAACGACATTCACAGCAGAAGAAGAGAGACGGAAGGACGCACAAGACTTCATGTGTTGAAAGTCCCGTGATTCAGCAGTGAGGCGCTTTCGTCATTTAGAGGTGACATGTGTGATTCCCAGTATTGTTACCACAGCTTTCGATCTTTTTATTGTCTAGTGTGTTCTCCTATTGCTTTTTATCTTGTCTGGTGTGTGCTCCTTTTGATCTGTATAGTGTCTGGTGTGTCCTACTATTGCTCCTTATATTGTCTGGCGTGTCCTTCTGTTGAATTTTATCATGATTGATGTGTCCCTCTATTTATCTTAATTTTGTCTTGAATGTCCTCCTATTGCTCTTTATATTGTCTGGTGTGCTTTTATATTGCTCTTTATATTTTCTGGTGTGTCCTCCTATTGCTCTTTATATTGTCTGGTGTGCCCTTAAATTGTTCTTTATATTGTCTGGTGTGTCCTTCTGTTGAATGTTATAATGTTTGGCGTAGCATTAAGTCAGCATCAGTACCGCAGGACTGGGTGCACAGGTATGTAATTCCACTACCAAAACCTTTTCAAGATCATTCTAAGCTCAGTGGCTTTAGAATCATTACCTTACAAAACACATTTGGGAAGGTCTTGGAGAAGATAGTTGCTGTAAAGCTGCAAGAATTTTTGGAAAGGGGAAAGCTTCTCCCAAGAGGTCTGGGAAGCTACAGGCCAGGAAAGGACACATGGGCAAATGTGGCCACTTTTGCTTTTGATGTATATGAAGGGTCCCAGAGCAGACAGGAAACTATGACGATAGCACCGAATTTCGAGGATGCTTATAACAGAGTGAGATACGACATTTTAATGACTGCACTGAAGGAGTAGGAGGTCAGTCCATGGCTGGTGAACTGGGCTGCAGCTGTCCTGTATTCACGTTGGGTTGCTCTCTGACTGGGTTCATGGATCTCAGAACCATGCAGTTTGGCTCCAGGACTGCCACAGGGATCCGCCATCTCGCCTGTGCTCTTTAATGTGTATACGAGCAAGATTGCAAGCCTAGAAGCACCAGGAGTTGGAAGGATACTGACTTTTGCGGATGATATACTTGCATAAAGGCAGGGAGAAGAGAGGGAACAAACAGCCCGGGAGCTACAAGCGACAGTTGACAATGTGACTGAGTGGTGTACAGCAATGAGGGCTGTCGTCCACCTGGAAAAGGCTTCTGTTTTGTGGTGTTCTCTGGACAACAGAATCGTTAAAGTAAATGTCCCAAGTCTCACGATAGATGGTAGAGACGTCAACAGAGAGAGCAAACTGAAGTATCTAGGAATTACATTTGACAGGAGCCTGTCATTTAAGGATTATGTGGAGAGTTTTGTGACAAGATGCCAAAAAGGACTTGGTGCACTTAAGACTATGGCTGCAATTGACAGAGAGCAGAGAATGCTTTTTACACTATATCAGCACCTGATCCAGTCAGTGGTTGATTATGGCCTGGGACTGCTTACCGTCACAAAGAGTCAGATGGACAAACTAGAGCGCTTACAGAACGTGGCTATGAGGGTCATTCTGGGTTGCACCCCATTGGTGTGTACGCGATACATCCTTGGTTTGCCTACGGTTGCAGGTAGGCACAAGGTGCTGCAGGCGAAGTAATATCTCAGGGTAGCTGCAGACACAGACCACCCTCGGCATGAAGCTCTGGGTGTGGTTAAGGGTCAGCGGCTGATAAGAGGGAGGTCAAGGATGGCTCAGGCAGAAGACACAATCAGTTAGGTTTGTATCCTTGGGAACATTGAGCGAGGAGAGGAGTGGGTCAAAGTGCCACCTAAACAGTCAGACCTGTGTAGAGTCATAATCACGCTGAGCCGGGAATGCAGAGACTGGCCAGCAGGTGGCATTGAGGTGGAAATTCAGCAATTAATTCAAGATAATGCTCTCACAAAGGATTTGATCATTTACACAGACGGTTCAGTGTCAATAGGCAAAAGAAGTGATTGGGGCTTCTTAGCAAAAGTTAATGGTCGACGTTTAGTGCAGGAAAGCCTAGCACATGATACCACAACATCCAGCTTAAGAATGGAAGTGGAGGCGGTCACTGCAGCCCTCCGCTGACTAGAGAACACGACACACACATCGTGATTGTAACTGACTCAGAAAGCATGCCGAGGAAGATCAGAACAGGTATGTTTCATGCAGAGTGGCATGCTTCGCTGCGAAAGACACGGGTCAGGAAAATTGTCTGGATTTTTTCACCGGGTCACGCCAGTGTGTTGGAAAATGAACAGGCGTACAGACTGGCTGGCTCTGCATAAATTGGTGAAATACTGATACATAATAAGGCAGACGTGATTAGTGCCTTGTGGGAGAGCGTGTACAGTTCGGAGGAGCAGATGGATCACCACAGTCTGGTGAGACTGATGCAGCGGGGAGTGACGAGAGATTCTGGCAGATGCTCGAAGCTCAGATGAATTGCAAGACGGACGTTTAATCAGAATGCTACTGGCACCATTACCATCGGAACTCTTCCCTGGCTGCTGGAGATGGGAACGGAGCGCTTGTAGGAGTGCGCCAAGTGCTGTAATGTCGGTTCTTGAATCAAATCAAATCATATTGTCTGGCATGTCCTTCTGATGACTTTTATAATATCTGGTATGTCCTCCTATTGATCTTTATTTTGTCTTGATGTCCCCCTATTGCTTTTTATATTGTCTGGTATGACCTACTATTGATTTTTATATTGTCTGGTGTGTCCTCCTATTGATCTTTATATTGTCTAGCGTGTCCTTCTGTTGAATGTTATAATGATTAGTGTATCCCCGCATTGATCTTTGTTTTGTCCTATATGTCCTCTTATTGCTCTTTATATTGTCTGGTATGTCCTCTTATTGATCTTTATATTGTCTGGTATGTCCTCTTATAAATCTTTATATCGTCTGGTGTGCCCTTATATTGCTCTTTATATTGTCTATTGTGTCCTTGTATTGATCTTTATATTATCTGGTGTGTCCTCCTATTGAGCTTTATATTGCCTGGTGTTTTCTCCTATTGACATTTTTATTGTCTGATGTGTCCTCCAATCCGTCTTTATATTTTCTTGTGTGTCTCCCTGTCGATCTTTATATTCCCTGGTGTGTCATTCTAATGATCTTTATATTGCCTGGTGTGTCCTTCTATTGATCTTTATATTGTCTGGTGTGTCCCCTTATTGATCTGTATAATGCCTGGTGTGTCCTGCTATTTCTTTACTCCTTTCTATGAGTGCCAGTAAGTTTCTTCAAATTTGTTTATTATGCCTTTTTTACGGCCCGATGTGTGCCTCAGGTGTTTATTGTCAGTTTTTTTTTAAATCTTCTTTGCATCGCGTCTGTATACAGCCTATGTTTCACAAGCAAGAGTGCAGTAAGAGCTGAGCATGTATGTGTTCCGATACTGTCAACTGTATGTTGACAACAGAGACGCAACCCGGCCTTTTCCAACCACAACGAAGACAAAACTGTGTAGTACGCGAGAAGATATGGACAGCAAGATAGCTGTCATAAAGTCTACCGGCCTCTCGAAAAAAGTCTTCTGATAGAAGAATCGAGGATTCGAAGAAGAAAAGGAGGAAGAAGAAGAAGAAGAAGAAGAAGAAGAAGAAGAAGAAGAAGAAGAAGAAGAAGAAGAAGAAGAAGAAGAAGAAGAAGAAGAAGAAGAAGAAGAAGAAGAAGAAGAAGAAGAAGAAGAAAGAAGAAAGAAGAAGCAAGAAGCAAGAAGCAAGAAGCAAGAAGCAAGAAGCAAGAAGCAAGAAGAAGAAGAAGAAGAAGAAGAAGAAGAAGAAGAAGAAGAAGAAGAAGAAGAAGAAGAAGAAGAAGAAGAAGAAGAAGAAGAAGAAGAAGAAGAAGAAGAAGAGAAGAAGAAGAAGCAAGAAGCAAGAAGCAAGAAGCAAGAAGCAAGAAGCAAGAAGCAAGAAGAAGAAGAAGAAGAAGAAGAAGAAGAAGAAGAAGAAGAAGAAGAAGAAGAAGAAGAAGAAGAAGAAGAAGAAGAAGAAGAAGAAGAAGAAGAGAAAGAAGAAGCAAGAAGCAAGAAGCAAGAAGCAAGAAGCAAGAAGCTAGAAGCTAGAAGCAAGTAGGAAGTAGGAAGTAGGAAGTAGGAAGTAGGAAGAAGGAAGAAGGAAGAAGAAGGGCATACAGCACTACTGGTAGCACTTCAGCCCTGTATACCTTCAATTTGGTTTGCAAACTGATGCCACTTTGATGCCAAATGTCCGCCAAATGTGAGCTGTCCTTTGAGGTTCTAATGTTTGCCTCAACACCGATAGTGATATTTTGCCACAGTGTTTTACAAAAGTACGTAAATTTCTCCACAACCATTAATTTTTTGAAATTTACCAAAATGGTTCGTTCAGCATAGATTTTGACTGGTATCGGCTGGTACATGAATGAGGTTTTCTCAGTTTTAATGTTAAGCCAAAAGTTGGTGCAGGCCTCAGAATCTGTTCATGTTATACTACAGTTCCACTTTCAAATAAATTCTGTTCGTATTCCCTAGTTGTGGAATTCAAGCTGTACAATAGACATCTCCAAAAAGACACCTTTTTTTCTGGGCGTGCCTAGTTGACCATGTTCTTAGTGCACTTGTATCCATGGCGAGGCGCAGACGCCTTCTGGGGGGGGGGGGGGTCTCAGGTTCAATTCCCGGCACGGTAACTGTAGCTTTCGATTTTTATGTTGTCTAGTGTGTTCTACTATCTTTTTACTTCTTTATATGAGTGCCGACCAATAAACTTTCTGTTACTTGATTATTTCATAATATTTAACTGCCTCAAAGGCCCCCCCTCTGTTTATTTATAGGAATGACGTATACACACCGGAACTTACCAATCAAATGCCTTTCTTAAATGTTTATGTATTCTAGACAAAGCATGAAGGTCTACTGTGTTCGTAAATTGTTGCAGTGATTGTTATTCGACATATGCTTCGTTAATATAAATTTCTGTAACCTGTAGGGCCATTTCAATGGTTTGAAATGAATTCTGTCGGTATTCCATAGTTGTGGATTTCAAGCTGTACCATAGACATGGCCAATTAGACACCTTTTTCTGGGGGAGGGGGGGGGGTGCTAGTTAACCATGTTCTTGGTGCACTTGTATCCATGGCGAGGCGCAGACGCCGTCAGAAGGTTACAGGTTCAATACACGGCACGGTAACTATAGCTTTTGATTTTTATTTTGTCTAGTGTGTTCTTCTATCTTGCTACTTCTTTCTGTGAGTGCCGATCAATACACTTTCTGTTACTTGGTTAAATCACTTTCAAACCAGCATTAAGAGCTCAGTCGTTAGTAAACAGACGATCCCTAATACAAGATTTTACTTTTGGTTTCGCTGCCCAGGGTCAAAGATAATTTCCATGGAAATGGTAGGTGATATCAATTCTTGTATCTATCTCCATAATAGGGCGAGGCGGGGATTGGCAATAACTGTGCTGTGCTATATGTCACAGGTTCTTTTAACGGTAATTTTCTTTCTTTTTATTTTTTATTTTTACATTGGCTGTAATATTTAGTGTATTAAATGATAAAGTTTCATTGTCATCCGCGATAGATAGTAGTATTTTTAACCGTGTTTTCAATCACGCCTCAGGAGTACTTCTTTAGAAACCCATTTCTGAACCATAGATCTTTTTATGGGTTCAGAGAGCATAACTGTGGGTGAGGTGAAAAGCACGCCCACTCCTTCCCGACTAGTATGTCGTAAGAGACGTTTTCCTGAAATTGTTTTTGTTGATCGAAAACGCAGATATAAGAGCCTAGCTGTAAACTACAGCGCAACATGCCAACCGCCATTTTAAAGGTATACTCTGAGAAAGAAAACAAACCTAGACATGCATCAGTCACCTCGTCACTCGAAAAACCTGGCCTTTAATGGCACTAAACCTAATTGTGAGAACCTCTGGCCTTGGCTACCGGAAACGACAATATCCTTGCACGAGGGACTGTATTTAACGACGTAGAAAATGAGGTTAAATTAACGGTTTCCCCAGGAAGGAGAGAGATCTATTTTCGAGACGACGGATCTCTGAGACTCTGAACTTGATATCGGCTTGAAATTTCATGAAGCGAATCAGTTTATTGATCAGCAGTCAGGGAATAGATGAGTTGTTTAAAAACTTGCTAATTTATAGCTGTCTGCCGACAGAGGATCAAGAATAAATAATGGATCGTAACGGCCCATTAGGCTTAATTTTCATCAGCGTAGGTGTTTTGTGGATCGTAAGACAGTAGCTATGTATTATTCCAGGAATCGGTATCTTCGCAACGTTGATGGGGTTGGGAGAATGGACAGAGGCTTAGATAATTAACTGCGATTTGGAAGTAAATATAAGGATGAATACATAGGTAAGGAAATGAAATTTCGCAAAGTAGTTGAAACATGCCGAATAGTGAAAGTGGGTGAAGGATAAGTCAAACTTAAAAGTAGGTGAGGAAATGGATATTGTTGTACTGACATTAACTTAGGTTGAATATATATATATATATATATATATATATATATATATATATATATATATATATATATATATATATTTGGATAAATAGGTGTAGCATTGTAAATAGACACAGGAATGTAAATAGGAGTAGGCAGCGACACAGGAGGAACATGAGTGAGGGGGGCGATACCCATGACCCCCCGCCCCCAATCCCTCTTCCAATAATAAAATATACATATAGTAAGTTCACTTTTGTTGTTTAGAATTATTTTATTTCATTTATTGTTAATATTAATAATATTATTAATATTACTATTTTTATCAGTATAATATTTTATTACTGCTCAATGATCTAATCGACTTAAGCGCCACACCTTCCCTAATAATTTTCTTGTATCGAGGGTATAAAACAGCTTTAGAAGCTTATGTGAGGTGGGGGGGGGGGACCCTAAGGTACCCTTGCTTATGTAGGTGTACCATTGGTGTACGATTCTAAGTCGGTGAAGCAGTGGAAGTGCATGTATGTGATTGGATGGACATTTGCGAGGTAGTGGAAATAGTTGGGAAAGGGGAAATATGTGGAGGGGTGGAATAATGGAGACAAATACAGCGACAGAAATAGTTACTGCAGCCAAAATGTGTGGAGCAAAGGACATTTAGTCACCGCATTGGAGTCAGTTGCGCAGACGGACTTTTGGTCAGAAATTTGACGTAGATGCACATATGAACATTTGGTCGGAAACTGGACTTAGATTTTCGGTATATGATCAGTAGGGGTTATACACAGGTTCGCTGTTTTCAGTCGTAGGCAATTTTTATTTCAGACAATAGATGGCGGTTGCAAATATCCCCCATATTTAGACTGAAAGGATACGGTTCTGTTGGCTACTGTTGAGTTGACTTAGATTTTAGTTGGAATGGTTATCATCTGTGACCATCGTGGTTTATGTTGTGAACTGTAGATTCAGAAAATGGAGAGTGGCCTGTGCCACAGAACTAGTGGCGCCTTATGTGATTAATTGCGTGTGCAGTTACTGATCTGTCGTAACTGCTGTTTCCATCGACGAGGAACTGCATTTCTAGTATCGGGCTGTTTGTTTTTACACTTCTTCTGACTGTTGCCTAATGCACTGAATGCATATGCATGCTATAAGACTAACCGAGACTGCCGCATGTCAATGTGTCTACAAGAGACAGTGGTGGACAAGCTGTGTGGTTTTCGTTGCCACGGGAAAGGAGCAAGCATGGTGGTACCGGTTTGCTCGGAAGTTGTGACTGTGATTATCTAATTACATTACCTGGACGTACCTTTGCAGGTGAAAATTTAGCCGGAAATTGAAGTTCTGGTTGTGCGTCCTCTTCTGAACTTTGGTCTTGATCAAGAACGTTAGTTTTGCGTGCACATCTTTGCCTTGTTTCTTGTTGCAGGCTATTGCTTCTTCGCCTCTCGTGTAGATGAACTCTGTCTTTTACGACATGAATGTTTGGGAGGTGGCGGGGGGTGGGGGGGGGAGGGCAGTAACTCATTCCTCCCCCTCCCTCTCCCCAAATGGGGAACTGGCACCCATTCGGGAAGAATAGATACAGACCTGGAAACACGAAAGACAGTTTGTTTATTTCAAATAGCGTCGATAAACGTTTCGGGGAATGTGAAAGGATGGCGACTGAAATGACAAGGAGATTCCAGATGTGTTTGGGTGAAGGAATTAGGTTGGGTTAAGCGGGAATAGTTCAAAGGAAAACGTAATTTGAGAAGATTGTCGGCAACGCATGCATACAATTGCTTGGGCTTGCGTCATCGATGTGGACGGTGCTTCCATTTTTACCACTCCGAAAATTCAGTGCATTTAGCAATGAGGCATGGAAATCCTGCCTAATCAAGCTGGGAGAAAAGTTCACCGTCCACGCCCTAACATTTTCGTCACACTTGTCAACAGAATTCCTATCACGCACTTGCTGGATAAAAACAACCCAAGCCTTAAAATCACAAATTTCAGCAATAATTTATT
The DNA here is from genome assembly GCA_905116865.2 of Candidula unifasciata. Classification (NCBI taxonomy): domain Eukaryota; kingdom Metazoa; phylum Mollusca; class Gastropoda; order Stylommatophora; family Geomitridae; genus Candidula; species Candidula unifasciata. The sequence continues at coordinate 127,631 of CAJHNH020000713.1, read as the reverse complement.
GCATTTTCCTCCAAAAAATGACATTTTCTTCGTTAAGCCGTTCCCGCTAGAGAAAGCTTTCAGAAAATACAATTATTAAGGGCACACAACCGGAGAACTGTGTATCTTTCACCCGGCAAATTTTCCCTTGGTAATATTCATGGCTAGAGACCATGTAGTGATAGTCAATGATGTTATAGGAAAGTGTGTGCGTGTGTGCGCTTCAATGTAAGAGGTGGACGCATTTATACGGAGAGACAAGTGTTGGAAAGGTTTTAAGTTTTAGATTTCGCAAAGGTCATTTTGTTTTACCTCTACATTTTATCCCCTAGACGAGCATAGGCCATTAACGAACCAAACCACCAATCTCTTAGCTCCCCGCCCCCCCCCCCCCCCCCCCCCCCCCGTTTTTTTCTTTTTGGCAGCTTTCGGCATGTCCCCCATCACATCATTGTTCACAAACTTGAGATTTTCATGTGCGAAGGGTAGTTATAGCTTTCTCTTGAACGCGTCATGCTTTTCCTTGAACAGCGGTTCCCAACCTGTAGGTCACGACCCGTTTGGTGGGTCGAATGACCCTTTCACAGGGTCGGCTAAGACTTTCGGAAAACACGTATTCACTGAAGTTATCAAGTAGCAAAGAAAAAAATGTTATAGTTAGGGTCACTACAACGTGAGCAACTATATTAAAGGGTGGGTAGCATTATAAAGGTTGAGAACCAGTGCTTCAGAGGACTCCTTCTGTGTCATTTTATCTTCTTCTCGATATGTTTTATTGTAACAGTACCTGCTTCTCAAATACGTCATATATTTTTGCAAGGATCGTACCCGGCCCTGAAGCGTGACAGTGTTCACTTTTCTGGAGTACAGTTTCTACCATCTCTTACACAATGATCGATCCTTCAATATTATTTGGTTGCCCACCTCCAGCTTTCGTGAATAGGGTCCGTGGGTTATTGTCCGTTAGAAAAAGCGGAAAATAGATATCCGCGGTAAAGTGGTTCAGTTATTTGCCTTGCTCTCTAGAGGTAGTGGGTACGTTTCGTGGATGCATCATTTAGTTATCAAGTGCAGTTATTTCGGAGATTACTGTGGATGATTACTGGAACTGCGCCGTTCGTGCTCCGTGCGACGCTCTTGACAGGCGGTTGTCGGTTCTTCGGAGAGAGTCCAAACCATTTGGGTAAAATCCGATGCGATGAAGTCGATTCTCTCGATTTTAACTCTTTAACTTCTAAAGTATAGTATAACTGCATTCTATGAGGCATGTCGTTAGAGGCAATAGTAGTACTATATGTGCACATTAGGCAGCATGTAGTCCGACAATGCCTGCTGCTGTCTGCAATGACCAACCGTCCCGTGTGCCGTGTACTTTATGTTTGAAAAAAAGGGGTGGGGGATATATGGACATATGATGTTAAACTTGTATTGTTTTTATTTTTTTAGGAAAAGCCAGGAAGTTGGGTTAAGTGTGTCAGCTAAGGGGGATTTTTGGGTCATTGAAGAGTCACGAATATGACACAGTGCGATAATTATGGGAAAGGGGCCAAGTATATTGTCCTAGGTGTTTGTGGCTCGTGGTGTTAGTGTTGGCTAGGCTGCGATATATGGGTGGCCTAATATGTGGCTATCAAGAATGATATAGGTGCATTGCTGTTGCTAGCATAGGTTTGTGTACCTGTTATCAACAGATGATGTGGGTGGGCTCTCTACTGCTAATTGTGGTCAGATATATAGGTGGACGATTATGCCGTAGGCATCTGCTAATAGTTTTTCATCTACTAGCCTTGGTCCTAGTGATATCTCAAGTCACTTGATGTCTTTCTCCATTGCGACACTATGTATTTATTATACATTTATGTATTTTTCCTTTGTAATACCTTAAGTTACTCGTTGACTGAAGTGTCCTGGTAAGTCATCTACTGTCCTTGGTACAGTTTAATCCACTAGATGTCTTTCTCCTTTGGAACACTTTAAGTCACACGATGTCCATTCCCTCTGTTGTCTGCTAGTTGTATCCATGAGAGGCTTACGTTTTCTTCATATAAATTAGAAGGGACTAATTAAAAAAAATAGTCTTCCGGAAAATTAACTATATGCCCCATCAATGAGCTGTCCCTCTGAATATTTCTCTGGCCCTCTGCATAGTTTTATTACAAATGAGCTTGTCTACTATCTCACAACTTGATAACTGTACATTTACAATTTTCGTCAACGTCTTTCTACGACGGTCACCACGCTATCTCACAACTTGAAAACTGTACATTTACAAGTCTCGTCAACGTCTCTCTACGACGGTCACCACGCTATCTCACAACTTGATAACTGTACATTTACAAGTCTCGTCAACGTCTCTCTACGACGGTCACCACGCTATCTCACAACTTGATAACTGTACATTTACAAGTCTCGTCAACGTCTTTGTACGACGGTCACCACGCTATCTCACAACTTGATAGCTGTACATTTACAAGTCTCGTCAACGTCTCTCTACGACGGTCACCACGCTATCTCACAACTTGATAACTGTACATTTACAAGTCTCGTCAACGTCTCTCTACGACGGTCACCACACTATCTCACAACTTGATAACTTAGGAAAAAGTTTAAAACAATTTAGGTCGCGGTCGCAATGGCGGTGCCCCAGTCAGAGGTTTCTGCGGGCTCGCGACCCACACCAGGCTGCCTTCTGAACCACCCCACACTACCCACATCACACGTCGCTACCCGCTGAACCACGCCGCGCTACCCACACGACAGCGCTACACGCCGAACGACGCCGTGCACCAACACCACATCGGACAACCATACCACCCTGCAGCACCTATGCCACCCATCATTAATAACAAAGGTATAAACAACCAATGCTAACAGCTGTAATGCTCTCCTACGACATGCTTGACAATCCAAATATCAGACCACTCATATATCGAAGCCTAGCTACCTCTAAAACCATAAGCCATTGGTTCCTAACTCTGAGATACTACACCCGCTTCCCCCCCCCCCCCTTACTATCTCATTGTATCATAAGTCGTGACTCCTTGAAAACCCCTAAATCCCCAGTGCTGACACAGCAGCACGGCAACGTGACCCTTCAACTTCTTTCAGGTCTGCAGGACTGCATGCAACCTAATTTGCACATACAGTACAACTCGCCAAGGATTGGTTACCTTATAAAGTAAAATCTAATAGCTCCCATAAAACAAAAACAAAAACACACACACCAACAAGCTGAAAGTGGTCGTATGGCAGACGCTGCATTTGGAAGGTTAAGTGTTAGAAATTTATATATTCTAGGTAACGAAAATTTAGAAACGGTAGTCGTTATAAATTTGGAATGTTCTAAACCTACGACAGAAAGTTACTTTGGTTTGGAATGTAAACTCTGAACCCCAATGGTCTTAAATTAACGATGGGATATTTCTGTTGCCTTGATATAAAACGCTGTATATATTTTATAATTTTTGATAAAACGCGTCAAGAATGTGTTGAGTTGAGTCAAGAATTGACACCACATCACTCGGGGCATTCCCATGCATGCTCGTCCTCATCTTCAGCAGCCAGTGCAGAGTTTCAATACTGATAATACCGGTCACAATCTGGTTAAATGTCCGTCTTGCCGTCCAGAATATATGCTTCTTTAAGAAGAAACATACATTATGTCTACGAGGGCGTACATTTATGTTTTCCTAATGGAAGGTGTCGAGTTTTTTCTCAAGTAAATTTCAGAAGATAAAGATCCCCAAACCAGCAGAAGAATGTCTTCTCAGAGCATCATAGGGGGAGATAATAGGGGCTCTTTGATACGGAGATATACAAGTAATAAGGGTCTAACAGCGCAATGATAGGTAATTTCTGCTGCTGCTAGCCATCGAGTGATGGCAGACGCTGTACATGGTTGTCGTTTCTGTAATATCGAAATCGTGTAAAAAAAAAAAGTGTAAGCTCATTTAAAAATTATTTTCCTTTCCAGAAAGTATGGAATTGTTCTGTAATATAAAAACTGTACACATTAAATTTATTTATTTGAGATTCGTAAAGAAAATAGGTGTTGTTGTTTAACTGTTTAAGCTGTTTACGTCTGCAGTTCTAAGTAAATGAAAGTGAATGTGGTAAAGTGCAAACGTTCATTGCCCGACGTCTGTACATAATGTAAGGAATTACATGGTAGATATAATCACAAATACACTGCTCTGTAAGAGAACTGAAAATATTCATTTCATAAAGTCTTGAGACAATTCGCATGTTTCTTTCTGTGTCAGTCCCTTCGTTGACCGTCCCTGACAGTACCTTCTGGTTTCATCTACCGCCTGTTTCAAGTAATTTTAAAATGTAGCAATTCTGCATGACATAAAATCTGAATGTGTATAAACTATCTTGTAAATAGTTTTCGTAAACCATGACGAGAATTTATAACTATTATTTCGCTTTCAATCTGTAGACATATTAGTTTTGCTTTGTGTCTGTTTAGATTTTTTGGAATTCTCCTCTCTATTTTAAATTTGTTATAGATTTCTGCAGACATATATTGCAGATGTGGTGCTCAGAACTATGTAATCAATTCGCACACGTACAAATAATATTGTATGTATGCATGCATGTATGTATGTATGTATGTATGTATGTATGTATGTATGTATGTATGTATGTATGTATGTATGTATGTATGTATGTATGTATGTATGTATGTATGTATGTATGGATGGATGGATGGATGGATGGATGGATGGATGGATGGATGGATGGATGGATGGATGGATGGATGGATGGATGGATGGATGGATGGATGGATGGATGGATGGATGGATGGATGGATGGATGGATGGATGGATGGATGGATGGATGGATGGATGGATGGATGGATGGATGGATGGATGGATGGATGGATGGATGGATGGATGGATGGATGGATGGATGGATGGATGGATGTATGTATGTATGTATGTATGTATGTATGTATGTATGTATGTATGTATGTAATGTATGTAATGTATGTATGTATGTAATGTATGCATGTAATGTATGCATGTAATGTATGCATGTAATGTATGCATGTAATGTATGCATGTAATGTATGCATGTAATGTATGCATGTAATGTATGTATGTAATGTATGTATGTATGTATGTAATGTATGTATGTATGTAATGTATGTATGTATGTAATGTATGTATGTATGTAATGTATGTATGTATGTAATGTATGTATGTATGTATGTAATGTATGTATGTATGTATGTAATGTATGTATGTATGTAATGTATGTATGTATGTAATGTATGTATGTATGTAATGTATGTATGTATGTATGTAATGTATGTATGTAATGTATGTATGTAATGTATGTATGTAATGTATGTATGTAATGTATGTATGTAATGTATGTATGTAATGTATGTAATGTATGTAATGTATGTAATGTATGTATGTAATGTATGTATGTAATGTATGTATGTAATGTATGTATGTATGTATGTAATGTATGTATGTATGTATGTAATGTATGTATGTATGTATGTATGTAATGTATGTATGTATGTAATGTATGTATGTATGTAATGTATGTATGTATGTAATGTATGTGTGTATGTAATGTATGTGTGTATGTAATGTATGTGTGTATGTAATGTATGTGTGTATGTAATGTATGTGTGTATGTAATGTATGTGTGTATGTAATGTATGTGTGTATGTAATGTATGTGTGTGTGTAATGTATGTGTGTATGTAATGTATGTGTGTATGTAATGTATGTGTGTATGTAATGTATGTGTGTATGTAATGTATGTGTGTATGTAATGTATGTGTGTATGTAATGTATGTGTGTATGTAATGTATGTGTGTATGTAATGTATGTGTGTATGTAATGTATGTGTGTATGTAATGTATGTGTGTATGTAATGTATGTGTGTATGTAATGTATGTGTGTATGTAATGTGTGTGTGTATGTAATGTGTGTGTGTATGTAATGTGTGTGTGTATGTAATGTGTGTGTGTATGTAATGTATGTGTGTATGTAATGTATGTGTGTATGTAATGTATGTGTGTATGTAATGTATGTGTGTATGTAATGTATGTGTGTATGTAATGTATGTGTGTATGTAATGTATGTGTGTATGTAATGTATGTATGTATGTAATGTATGTATGTATGTAATGTATGTATGTATGTAATGTATGTATGTATGTAATGTATGTATGTATGTAATGTATGTATGTATGTAATGTATGTATGTATGTAATGTATGTATGTATGTAATGTATGTATGTATGTAATGTATGTATGTATGTAATGTAATGTATGTATGTAATGTAATGTATGTATGTAATGTAATGTATGTATGTAATGTAATGTATGTATGTAATGTAATGTATGTGTGTAATGTAATGTATGTGTGTAATGTAATGTATGTGTGTAATGTATGTGTGTAATGTATGTGTGTAATGTATGTGTGTAATGTATGTGTGTAATGTATGTGTGTAATGTATGTGTGTAATGTATGTGTGTAATGTATGTGTGTAATGTATGTGTGTAATGTATGTGTGTAATGTATGTATGTAATGTATGTATGTAATGTATGTATGTAATGTATGTATGTAATGTATGTATGTAATGTATGTATGTAATGTATGTATGTAATGTATGTATGTAATGTATGTATGTAATGTATGTATGTAATGTATGTATGTAATGTATGTATGTAATGTATGTATGTAATGTATGTATGTAATGTATGTATGTAATGTATGTATGTAATGTATGTATGTAATGTATGTATGTAATGTATGTATGTAATGTATGTATGTAATGTATGTATGTAATGTATGTATGTAATGTATGTATGTAATGTATGTATGTAATGTATGTATGTAATGTATGTATGTAATGTATGTATGTAATGTATGTATGTAATGTATGTATGTAATGTATGTATGTAATGTATGTATGTAATGTATGTATGTATGTAATGTATGTAATGTATGTAATGTATGTAATGTATGTATGTATGTATGTATGTATGTATGTATGTATGTATGTATGTATGTATATGTATGTATGTATGTATGTATGTATGTATGTATAATTCAGGACATCCTGATGTATGTATGTATCACATAATTCAGGACATCCTGATGTATGTATGTATCACATAATTCAGGACATCCTGATGTATGTATGTATCACATAATTCAGGACATCCTGATGTATGTATGTATCACATAATTCAGGACATCCAGATGTATGTATGTATCACATAATTCAGGACATCCAGATGTATGTATGTATAAGGTGCCTACACAATAGTATATAAATTTTTTTTTTAAACGCTCTGATATCGCACCAGACACCAGCAAATATAAGTAAGTAAAGTAAATTAAAGGACTATTTCCCTCGCCTTCAGTGGTATTGGGCATGTAGGGCTAGATATATATTCATGTAAACATGAGTTTAATCTATCGATCACGTATATATCTATTCCAGGGCTACCGAAATATTTTGGGGAATAGTGCTGAATTGGTTTTGAAAAGGTACCAATACACACTAAAAGGTACAACATTTTCTTTTTCATTACAAACCCGTTAAAACGTCTTTACACATGCACAAGCACCACACATATATGAGTGTTTGTAACTCTTACCTTATATTTGATCTTAATTGACTTTTTGTGTGGTCCTTTAGACCATTGCTGTTTCTTCGCTCCATTTGTTACAAAGCTGTTATGGTGGCTTTCAGTGGGTGCAGTTAATGTGATGGAGCAATACAGTTGATATCATCAATTATTGTTGTTGTCTTTAAAGCAAAGCCTTTTTTTTGAGTGTGAAATCTTAATATTGTTAAGCACAAAGACAACTGTATACAGCTCCAGAGGAATGAGATAATGCCAGAAGACTAAGCATAAATTCCGATACTAATGACAAGCAATTTTCAACTCCACATTTTCTTCTGAAATTGTAAACCCAAATTAATCTGACGTGTTTGTCTTCAGCATTATGTGGTTGATCTTACATTATTATTTATTCTCATTATTTATTGTTGTGCTTATAATGTGCTTCTTAAACAGGGCTGGAAAATTACATTACCAATAGCATAACCGACGTTGGTCGTCCCCCAGCAACACAAAGGGATCCAACGTGCATTGCCAACATTTCAAATATTTATGCACAATTTCTAAAAGTAACTGGCGGGGTACAAGAAGTACAGTTTTTCTCGGCAAGGGCAAAATAATACCAAATGTGTACGGAAAAAAAAAAAAAATATTAATTTTGGCAGCACTGATCTATCGCGAAAGATGTTTGTGTAAGCATGGCTGGGTAGTCTGCATTTCCGGAAGGCCTTAATGCTGTTTAAAGGACCCTAACCCCGGCCCAGACTGAGTTATCGAATCAGAATACACGACAGCGAAGAGGAGATGGAAGAAGGGCGGTAATCCTTAGGCTGATATTCATGGCATATCTTACACGGATCGCTGCGATGTTCGTTGCTGTGGTAAATCAAGTTTCTATGTAGCTAAAGTGTCCTGCACAGGTTTATCATAGTTTTCAAAGCTGAAAATAGATTTTCATCTTGTTTATCCAACATAGAATTTATATTTAAAAAAAGAGGAATAAATACATTTTTTACTGTATCATCTCCGCCATTACCGGTCCCTAGTCCGGATGAGAAAGAAGAATGGTTGGGCGTGACGCCACCTTCTCAGGCCTGTAAAAAAACATATTTGCTGCAAAAACTTGCAGGAAAGGATGCCATTCAGTTGAGCGGTATATTGGATGCATTCGCAGGGACATCCTCGGCTCTGATCCGGACACCAAGATTATCTTTAGTGAGAAACCTAGATTAGTTTACAGACGAGACCGCAACCTTAAAGACATACTTGTCCGAAGCCGACTCCCACCGATCCACACAGCACTTCCTTTTGAGACTACTCAGTGCTCACGCAGCACCTGCAAGACATGTCCTTTCGTTGTCCAGACTTCTTCGGTCAGTTTCCCTAATGGTTCTTTTCAAATTAGGGAACCTTTTACTTGCGAATCCCGCAACGTAATTTATGCAATTATCTGCAAACAATGCAGCAAGGCATACATTGGGGAGACTGGCAGGAAGCTAGCTGATCGTTTCCGGGAACACCTCTCCGATATCGACAAGAAGACACTCAAACCAATCCCTCTTCATTTTAATAGCCCTGACCACAGCGGTAAAGATGACATATCTGTCACAGCATTAAAATCTTGCTCTATCGATCATACTACCCGCCTCGCTTTGGAAAATCGCCTTATCCACAGCCTTGGCGTTCTTAGTCCAAGTGGTATCAATATCCAACATACCTTCATCTAAATAGTTCTAATCTTATCACATTTTAAATGTTAATTAATTTTGTTTTCATATTATTACTTTATTCTATTTCTTATCAGTATCATTTATGTATCATTAACACTTGCATTTCTTTTATTCCCAGTATTGTGACTATATTTTTTAGACATCGTTTACTTTATTTTATTTAATTTATTCCGCATCACAGTTTTTTAAACGTCGCTCACGTCACCCCTTAGAGATCTACATACTCTCCATTCCTCGTTTGTGTATTTCACTTATGTTTGAAAAAGGCTGCCCGGCCGAAATGTTATGTTGTGTTGTTTTGTGCACGTTTTCCTCTTTCCCATTTTGTTGAGCTTTTTAGTCAAATTTCTCTGGAATTCGCAAAAGAGATGATTAAAGAATCACCAATTATTCACTGAATCAGTGAATTTGTACTCTATTCGGACCTCCCATTGAGCGATTAACACCTGGTGACGCTAGTGCAAAAGGGTCACTGTTCGGAAAAGAATCTCTCTGGTAGAAATGCTAGAAACCCAGTTCAACCGTAGGGCAATTTATTTTAGGCGCTGACACATAAACTATGCTGAAGTGCAGACAGAATGGGCCATGTCCATGTTATAAAAATGTTTTTTCTTGAAAAGTTGGGGGGTTGGGGTGGGGGGGGGGGGGTATTGAAAGTTTAATGTTGAATTGAAAATCTCGACATACTTCATTTGCGCTTTGTTCCCATCTTCAACAACACATTGCGATGGTACCAGTAAATGCCTGATTGTATATCCTTCTGGCCTTTCCAGAGGAGGAGGAGGATGAGGAAGAAGAAAGTGGACAGAAAAAAAGAAAGAAAAAAGAAAGAAAATAAGAAAGGAAGAAGAAGAAGGAAGAAGAAGAAAGAAGAGGAAGAAAAGCAAGAATGAGGAGGACCATGATGACGATGGAGAAGACACTGGAGAAGGAGTAGAAACAAAAAAAAGAATCAAATGTTTCTGCCTAAAGAAACATGTAGAACAGGGTTGTCAATGAGATGGCTTTGACTGATTACTGCCCTTGCTTGCTGCTGCTAGCGGAAGTCTATCACCCAGGGTAAGAGCTGTCTATTACTGTTTTTGAACAGGTCCTGACATCACCTCCTCCTGTCAGTCAAAGGTCTCATGGGATGCACCAGCTGCCATGTTGTTTCCGGTTTATACGAAATAGCGAATGCTAAGGATGTCTTACACGCTTTTCTCCCCTTGTTTTGTCATGTAGAGAGGTGCCGTCTGTTTACTTCTCCCTCCCGACTAGTAACTGTGGATTTACCAATATTTTGCGACTTCTAGAGTTGTAACCTGGGTAGCAGTCTAACCAGTCGAATCGTGGACACCTCTTTATCTTTCAGGTCATCAGTAACGTCTACACCTTATGTATTACGTTCCTTTTATTGTCATCCCTTTGTGAGATGTAATTTTTCGTTGTTTTTTATTTTTATTTTTATTTTGAAGCCCTACTCTGGCTCTTACCAGGGGCCGCAATATAGCCCGGCCATAAATATGGTCTAATGGCTGAACGCAGTTTCTGGGGCCTCTCCACAGGTGATCCTCATCCACATGGTGGCACTTTGTGTCATCGGGTGTTTTCCGCTTGTGTGATGTCCTAGTGGGGTTAAAAAAAGATAGATAGACGTTCGTTTTCCCTCTGTTGGACGCAATTGTTAGCTATTTTGAAACTCCACCCTGGCTGTTGCCGGCTGCCCTAACATAACCTAACGGTTGAAAGGGGTTTCTGGGACCTCTCTACGGGTGATCCTTATCCGCATGGTGGCAGCTTGTGTCACATCCTCTGTGATAACTAATCACTGCTCATTATGTCGGTTATAACCTCTCCGATTGTATCTAAGTCCTTTGAAAATAACCTGTTGAAATGTACCTTATATCAAAAGAGTGAACGCGTTTCACAAAAATCTACTTATCAAGGTGTGAATTACGCCCCTGGCGTTTTAGAAAAACTCAGTTATCGGCACTTTTTAAAGCATTAGGGAAATTGTATTGTAAGTAAAGTATAGGCACCTTTTTTTCACGCCTTTAGGACTATATGGTATATAGGGCTAGGTAGTGGTATCGTGGAGGATACTAAGTCCTCACACAATAATCCCACAATCCGTTTCAAAAGATGGCAGCAGAAATAAGATTCATTGCTCTAATGTTTTAGAAAAAAAAAAAAAAGGAAAAAAAAAAAAAAAAAGAAACTCGACCACATTTAACCTTTTAATGCTTCCAACCCTTATTTTGAGATTACTTTTTGTGTGCGTGTGTGTGTGTGCGCGCGCGCGTTCTTGTGTGGGTGTGTGTGGTGCGTGTCTGTTGTGGGTGTGTGGGTGTGGGTGGGTGGCCGTAATGTGGTGTGTGTTTGGGTGTGGGTGGTGTGTATGAGTGGCGAGAGTAGGTGGCGTGTGTGTGATGTGTAGGGTGTGTGTGGGGTTTGTGGTGGTGGTGTGTGTATAGTGTGCGTGGGGTGTGTGTGGGGTGTGCGTGGGGTGTGTGTGTGTGAAGCGTGTGTGGGGGGTGTATATGTGGTGTGTGGTGTGTGTGTGTTGTGGGTGTGTTGTGGGTGTGTGGGTGTAGGTGGGTTGGTGGCCGTAATGTGGATTGACCGTTTCTACTGCGATTGATCAGTTCGCTGAGTGGAATGGAGAGGTGCTGAATCCACACCCGGGACAGCCACATCAGAGCCCGTACTGATTCAGATGTAGCTACACCTTTCTCTGCACATACTAGAAACACATCCTAACATGGAAGCCCACCAACGAAGATATGACCACCGCTTCTTTTGAAGTCGCAGTGAATTCACTTGAGAGGTTTGGAAATAAAAATCTGCACACAAATACGACAGATCTGGAAATGGACCTAAAAGTAAACACTCACGTTCTGGAATACGACTGAAGTCCAGAAGAGGATGGACAACATGGACTGTCCGCCAGAGTAAACAGCCGGTGAATATGTAGTAGTAGATTTTTACCCCACTAGGACATCACACAAGCGATAAACACCCGATGACACAATGTGCCACCATAGGGATGAGGATCACCCGTGAAGAGGTCCCAGAAACCGCGTTCAGCCATTAGACCATATTTATGGCCGGGCTATACTGCGGCCCCTGGCAAGAGCTGGAGTAGGGCTAAAAAAAAAAACGAAAAATTGCATCTCACAAGGAGATGACTGGATTAATATGACAGCCGGTGAATGCGAGGAAGAAGAAGTTCTCTCTTTGAGTTTATTTCTCTCTAGAGATTTTCATTCGGCGATTTTGCTAGTAGAGAAAGTAAAAATAAGTAAAGGACCCCTTTTCCACATCTTCAGGTGTATTGGGCATAAAAGGATAGACTTATATGGTATAGAGCAATCAGCACTTGGTGGGGGATGTGATCAGCATGTCGCCAGCCGCCTTTACTCCCACTTTACTTTTTTTTTTTACCCGTTGCCCATCTAATTAAATGCCCATGATCTGCTCATAATCATTCTATATCATTGGACAGCCAGAGTAACTAACAACAATTGCTTGAAAGAAGCTAATGAAAGTAGATCTTTATATACAACAATGAGAAAGAGACAGACACTGTTCTTTGGCTACATAATGAGAAGAGAGACATTGGAGAACATCATGACAAATGGAAAGATCAGTGGAAAAGGGGGTAGAGGCAGACAAAGAGAAGTGATGCTCGATGAGCTGAGCATGGAGAGATATCATCAAGAGAGCTGTTCCAGGCAACCAGGGATCGTGATCTGTGGAGACGCAGAAGCGCCTACACCAGTTGGCAAGGCACATGATGATGATGATGATTGTATAAAACTACGAATTAACTTTCACATAATTTCTCGCTAAGCTGCAGTTATCCGTCTCTTATCTTTATCGCAGAATTGACTCTCCAGCATAGAGACGGTTTTTTCCCCCGATTATTACCTTGTTTCGCATGTCACCTCAGTCTAAAACGGGTACTTTATTAAGTCATGGGAAGTAAAGGCGGCCGGCTTGATGTTTACCACGTCTTATATTTAGTAGGAATATAAGTTTAGCATCATATGCACCCTAGCCCCTACCGTGAAAAAGGTCCTATACTTCTTCTTTTTTTTTTAATCCTTATTGTTGGATCCGAAACTTTTATTGAACTCTTTTTCTTGTCACTGCTGCAAACACTTTTTCTTCTTGTGAAATTTCATGGTTGTATGGATTATTGTACGTTTACCTTCTTTACTTCCATCTTCAATTTTCTGTTATGGAAATACCGTAATATTTGAGCCCTCTACAGTATTATTTCATTTGATGATGTATATTCGGCGTTGCGAACGTGCTACGTACTGCTGGGGTACCGGGTTCGATCCCAGCTGCGGACGATTTGTCTTGCTTTGATTTCGACAGTGGTACCGAATGCTGGTTAATCGGTAAGCAATGGCAAACTACTGAACGTAAAATTTGCCTAAAAAAACCAGAACAGCAAAAAAAAAAAAAAAAAAAATGCTGGGGTTTGTTCTGCAACGTCCTGTAAAAGGATACGCTACTGACTTGATATTTAGGGACATTTATTTCTGTAAGATCAATACTTAATTTTTTCTGCTGTTCAAACTTAGACCATAGAGGGGACGCTGGGTTACAATAATATATATCACTTCTAGTAACTGCATATTATCTCCAGCCATCAAATATCGCATCAGCCGCATAGCGCAAGTTTTTTACATTAACCCCTCATTGATATTCCTGGAATATCTCATATTGATTGCTACAATTGTTGTACTAGTGGACTATTTAGAGTTTCAAGTAGATAACTTTTTTGATAAACATAGTTATCCTATTTGAAATGAAGACGTTTACATAAAATATTCTGGCTGTTAGCGGATTTACTAGACAATTTTATTTCAGAAGTGTATCATTGCGTCCTGGATAGTCGATCCTCCACAGCATTGCCGAGATCAACGCAAAGTGGTCTACAGCTGAACTGAGCGCAGCTAGAATGGAACAAGGGTTAAAAGCTGCTTTCTTAACCCATAAGTCACATAGTTATCCTTACAGGTTACAAGTCTCTGGATAGTTTTATAACCAACCATCCCATAGTGGACGCCATATTTGTTGATTTATAGCCCCAACCCGGCTGTGGTCGGGGGGCCCTAATACAACCTAACGGTTGAACAGGTTTTTAGGACCAGTCCCCGGGTGATCCTGATCCACGGTGTGGTGTCCTGGTGGGGTAGAACATCAATCAATCTGTCTGGGGTATCCTTTACGGGTGACCTATTTATATCTTATTTGTTAGTTGAACAGGGTATCTGGAATCTGCCTTTCGTCCAGACTGAGAGGTTTTAATTTCATGATGGCATGGTAAAACCGACAGTCTGATCAATTGATCGAACCTAAGTAACACACGCCGAAGTTGAACTAGTAAAGTCACTATTTTTTTTCCACCAGCTGTGCTGTTTCAGACCTTGTGTAAATGTTCGGGAGAAGCAGTTTGTACTTATGTGAAAGAAAGTCTTGCACAAACTAATATTTAACGATATGTGTATGTCGTCTAAACCCAACAGGATCGTAGAACGAGTGACGAACACCGGGTGACACAAAGTGTCATCATTCGAATGAGGATCACGCTGGCTCAAATACCGGAAAACCCCGTTCAACTATCATGTTATTTTACGGCTCCCGACGACAGGCGGGTTGGGGCTTTCTAAACACAACAAACTGCGTCCAACATTGGGTTGAGAGTCTCATAAAAATAAAAATTTTGAATTTATGGCTGAAATGACTAGTAAGATCCAAAGATGATGTAGAAAACGAAACTGTCACAAACTTAAATTATCTAGGCTCCATAATTAAACATCAATGGAGATTGTTCAGAGCAATTCAAAGATTAAACATCATTGAACATCTATGGTTAATCATCAGCAAGGAAATCCAAAGTAAAACGTTTAAAGCATGCATCTTCCCTGTAGCAATACAGGGATGTGAGTTGTGGACTATCTCCCATCTTCTCTGTAGCAATACACGAATGTGAGTTGTGGACTATCTCCCATCTTCTCTGTAGCAATACACGAATGTGAGTTGTGGACTATCTCTCATCTTCTCTGTAGCAATACACGAATGTGAGTCGTGGACTATCTCCCATCTTCCCTGTAGCAATACACGGATGTGAGTCGTGGACTATCTCCCATCTTCCCTGTAGCAATACACGAATGTGAGTCGTGGACTATCTCCCATCTTCCCTGTAGCAATACACGGATGTGATTCGTAGATTATCTCCCATCTTCCCTGTAGCAATACACGGATGTGAGTCGTGGTCTATCTCCCATCTTCCCTGTAGCAATACACGGATGTGAGTCGTGGACTACCTCCCATCTTCCCTGTAGCAATACACAGATGTGAGTCGTGGACTATCTCCCATCTTCCCTGTAGCAATACACGGATGTGAGTCGTGGACTATCTCCCATCTTCCCTGTAGCAATACACGGATGTGAGTCGTGGACTACCTCCCATCTTCCCTGTAGCAATACACAGATGTGAGTCGTGGACTATCTCCCATCTTCCCTGTAGCAATACACGGATGTGAGTCGTGGACTATCTCCCATCTTCCCTGTAGCAATACACGGATGTGAGTCGTGGACTATCTCCCATCTTTCCTGTAGCAATACACGGATGTGAGTCGTGGACTATCTCCCAGTCATTAGAGATAGAAGTACGAGTTTTTGAACTGAAATGTTATAGATGAATTCTCACAATACCATGGACCACGAAGAGAAGAAATACTGACAAGAGATGTGAACATCAAGGAAGATTGGCTTGTAAACAGCATCTTGTCTTAGAAACTGTGTTGCTCAGAAACTGGGATATTTTGGCCAGCACCACGACGAACCGGATAGAATAGTAGCATAAGGCATAGTGACGTGAGAGAGGAGAAGGGACCGAGTAGTGCGAACATGGGAGCAGGATATATGTGAAATCATAGGTAGGAAAATGTACGAGGTAGGAGATCTAGCGAGAGACTACGTTTCTTTCATGCAGTGTGTGATAAGAGTGACGTTCTGCAAAGGACCTGGTACATAATGACGTTGATGGCTGATGTTATCAGTCCATCTGATCGCTGGTCTTCCTTTGTAACCAATTCCTCCACAGCTGTGGGTATACAAGGGTATTTTCACTTCGGTAAATCCTCGTGTGGGTCCTGGGGTCCTTATAGGGAAAACAAGAATAGACCCACTGCCTACCCAAAAGTATGTCGTAAGAGTCGATTAATATAGAGTTTTCTTCAAAGTTGAGGTGCATCTGCCTGAGAGGCAAGGAACCAGCAGTTTGCAAACAAATGAGTCACATCTGTAAAACGGATGCACACACAACACTCGAGTTCTGGAACAGGACTGCAGTCCAGAAGTGGACGAACAGGCAGAACTTTCCTCCAGAGTTTACAGCTCGTGATCACGAAGAAGAAGAAGAGGAAGAAGAAGAACTTCGGTATAGTTAAGTAGCCTAACCCCTTTATTCTCTATCTCTTATGTAATCTGTGCATGATTTAGTTCCTACCATTTCTCTGCCGTCTGTTTCCATCAGTTATATAGACAGCTTTTCTCAGACATCTGATTTTAGAAAATGTGATCTTCCCTTCTTGGCCTTTGGTTAGTGATAAGGTCATTGATTGTTGTTCACTTCATGATCATATTCATTGCATATCAGTCATACCTATAATAACTTGACCTTCTCCCAATCCTGAGTATCCTAAATCGTTTAAAAAAAGATGTAACATGCACACACCCACACATACACCCACACACCAACACATACACACACCCCCATAGACACTCCCACACCTACCCACCCACCCAGCAACACACCCATGCACACACACTCACACCTACCCACTCACCCATATACATGTACACACACACAATGCTGATCAATTGCCCCTTGGTTTCTGTGTTAATATTTGGGTGCTTATGTGGTAGCGAATGCCGATAAAGCCCTGCATGGGCCTGCTAGTGTCCCTTTGTCCGACCTCTCAACGGTCCCTTTGTCCGACCTCTCAACGGTCCCTTTGTCCGACCTCTCAACGGTCCCTTTGTCCGACCTCTCAACGGTCCCTTTGTCCGACCTCTCAACGGTCCCTTTGTCCGACCTCTCAACGGTCCCTTTGTCCGACCTCTCAACGGTAAATGCCTTAAGTTCAGCTTTTCAGTTTACCCATTGCCATTATTTTCCTGACTTCAAGTACTGAAAACAACTAGCCGTAGAAGGGCCCACCACTTACTCATGGTTGATTAGGCTCCCACTCTTTAGTCCTGTCAAGGACTAGTCTTATAGTACATCCCAAAAGTAGTGCCAACTTTAAAATCTTGAATTCAGTAACCGTTCGGTGTGAGTGGTTGAAATTTGGCATGCAAACTTGTTATTAATCCTACTTTTTTTTTTTTTTTTTTTTATTATTTACAATGTAAACAAAAAGCGAGTTTTTTTTTTTTTTTTTTTTGCCTTGAAATGAAGTGGTCCTAACAGACTGGAGAAATTGTGTTATCATCCCACTACCAAAGAAAGATGATCTCTCACACTGTAACAAATGGAGAAGCATAGCATTATTGTCTTTACCCGGAAAGGCAGTCTGTAGGGTGATATACCACAGAATGAAGACGTCAAAAGACAGAGTTTTGTCGCAAAATCAGGCAGGATTCAGAAAAGGAAGAAAGTGTTGTGATCATATTTTCATTCTCAGAAATATTGAGGAACAACCTTTAGAATGGAATACAACATTATATATAAACTCTAAAGACTTTGAAAAAGCTTTTGACAGTCTAGATAGAACAATGATGTTGGTGATCCTTACTGCAAATGGGTTGCCAGTTATAAACATATTTAAAGGACTCTATGAAGGATACAAAGGATACATTCTGTCACATTTCTTGTTTCTTACAGTGATAGATTATGTTACGAAGAAAGTAACCGCAGGCACATAGATGGGCTTTTAGCAGAACCTTCTCCAACACCTGGAACATTTTGACTTTGCAGATATCTGTGTCATCAGCCAAAGTAAAGAACATCTGCAACCAAAGACAGATAAGATCATAGAAAAAGCAAAACAGACCTGGTTTATAATCAATGTCGATAAAACAAAACTGCTGGGGATATATCCCAAAAGTGAAAGTACTTTAGTAATAGATAACGTAGGTTTGGAAACAGTAACTGACTTCGCGTAGCTGGGAAGCAATATCTCCTCGAATCGAAATGTAGTAGTTGAAATGAAGAAGAGAACTGCAAAGGCAAATGCTGCTTACAACAGACTTCAGAATGTCTAGAATCAAACATCTACAACACTAAAACTAAACTCAGGATATACAAAACAAGCGTAAGGACAGTTATCCCCTGTGGAGCAGAAACTTGGAAAACAGACAGAAAGATAAAGAGTATGCTCAGAAGTTTTGAGGGAAAACTCAAAATGTTGTTGGGTTTACATGAGAAGATATTGGTAAGTCCGACTTGACAATGTGATTGTTTAAAGAGAACCATGACACTGATGCCTTCGAAGGATTGACATAGGCATTGGAACCATCACACCAGGCGGCAATTCGATCGAGTTCTTTGTGCATTGTGCTGGCGATCTCCTGTCTATCACGCCCTCGTCGATAAATCAAAATGTCATCAGCAAATGACAAAGTGCTTCCCTTCCCATTCAACTGCTGCTCAGTGATCATCACCGTATAAACGTTGAATAAGACTGGTGATAGTGGTGATCATTGTGGCAAGCCTGGACATATAGTTTGCTGCTCTGAGGACCAGATACCACATCTTAGTACAATCTTTCTCTGGAACAGGACCGCAGCAATCCAGCGGATCAGAATAGGATTTACTTCTAGTTTAAGCAGTAATTGCATTAAATAGTCATATGGTATTTTATTGTAGGCATCTTCTAGGTCCAACACTGCCGCACATGTCAATTCTTGACTCAGCTCAAGTCAACTCATTTGGCCTTTTGGACTAACCCAGCCTTCAAATACGGTTGGCTACGTGTATGGTAAAAGCAAACAGCTGCAAACAGGTTAATTAAAAAAAAAAAAAAGTTGCGTATTCTTTACAGGACGTTGCAGAACCAACCACCTCAGCATATTATTTTACTGTTGTGGTTTTTTAAAGAACATTTTACGTTCAGTGCTCTTAACGGTCGGCTCTTGATACCATTGTCGAAACGAACACAAAGCGGTCTGCTGTCAAATCGTTCGCTGCTGGAATCGACACCGGTACCCCGGCATTACAAAGCGCGTTTTCGACGCCTAAGCGACAAACGCCGACAAGCATGTAAAGGTAGTTGTACAGCAGATACTGCCTCCGAGTTGCTAAGTGTTGGAATTCACATATTCTAAGTCACGACAAGAGAAGTATGGTGGTCAGTTGCTAACTCGTCGCCCACCCTTTACAGACGACAATACTTGGAATTGCATGTTATAGATTTCTGTAAGGTTAGGTCTATCTAAAAGCCGAACTGTTGGGATAAAGTACAGTTTCGTCCAGCGAAGTTGTGTCCAACCTGATTCCCCCCCCCCTCTTCCTCCATCCCCCCTTCCTCCATCCCCTCTCCCTCCCCCCCCCCTTTCCTTATCCCCCACTTCCTCTTCCCACACCACCCCCTCCTCATCCATCTCCTTTCCACTATTTCTCCCCCTCCTACCCGCTTCATACTCCCCCTCTTCATCATCCTCATCAAGGATCTCTGTTGCCTCCTCCCCATTACTTCCCCCTCCTTCCCCTCTTCTTCATCCTCTTCTTCATCCCCCTCCTCCCACCCTCTCATCTACCCCTCTTCCTCCTCACCCCCTTTTCCTTTTTCCTCCACCCCGAGGGAGCATAGGGAATTTTTTTTTTTTAATAGTCAAACAATAAAATAGTATAAAAAGCAATACTGAATAATCCTGTGTTGCGTCCCCTTCCGAGGTTACCAAGAGTTCCTATGGCGATAGCTGTGGTGGCTCTCTGATTGCTTCCCCTGCGATTAGAACACCGTTGATATTATTTGTTGGCTCCCTGCTCAATTAGACAAGACATGTATTTATGTGCTTTTTTTTTTTTTTTTTTGTTGTCTTTTGCATCTGATCAGTTTCATATAACCTGTCGCAGAAAACTGCTCAAAATCAATTGGCAAGATAAGATCCCAAATACCGTGGTTCTTGATAGGGCAAACCTGACTGACTGACTGACTTTCTACCCCACCAGGACAACACACAAGCGATAAACACCCGATGACACAAAGTGCCACCATGAGGATCACCGTGGAGAGGTCCCAGAAACCGCGTTAAGACCATTGGCCATATTGATGGCCTGCCTATATTGCGGTCCCTGGCAAAAGCCAGAGTGGGGCTTCAAATAACAAAAAATTACATCCTAACAAGGACGTAAGGACGTCCTAACAAGGACGAATGGAATTGGGCAAACCTGCCTAGCATCCACACGATACTCAAGAATTGTCAGCTGCGTTGGGCTAGACACCAAACTCGGATGCCAAAATATCGCCTCTCAAAGAGAGTATTTCATGGCGAGCCCCAACAAGAGAAGAGGTCCCAGGGATGACAGAAAAAGCACTATAAGGGCACTCAAACTGCTCTCAATTATTTTAGCATCAACACAGCGAAGTACAAGACCTTCTGGATGGCGTACGTCCCTCAAGCATGGTACATCGACCTGCCAAGCAGCGGAGGCTGCACAGGCAGAGAAACGGAGGCAGGCTAGAAAAAATCGTACTGCTAATTCTTGACTTACTGCTGCTTCCATCTTTTGTCCGCACTGCTCAAGAGCTTTCATGGCACAAATTGGACTAATCAGACATCATTGATCAGTACTACCATCACTCGTGATGGACGAACAACAGCATCTGATTGCAGAGAACTTTTACCGCGTCTGTTTTATAATTAAAAAAACAAACAAACATTAATGGCCTTTTATTAGAGCGACAGCAGCCATTCTATCATCTGTTTATTTCCCTCAAATACCCGCATATCCTGGGCATAAAATCCAAGCTGTATGCCTAGCTAAACACGTGAGTCACACTTTGCTTAGCATACCAGTTTATGTATTCCGAATTATGGTTTGCGATTCGATACATGTGCATTTGTATAGAGCGTTTTTAAAAGTCATGCACTCACACTTTCGCACATATCTCGAATATGTTCACGTGGCCTAGATTTCCAATGTTCTTGTGATTGCTCATGTCCTTATGATTTCATAATTTACCATTGAACAGGTGGTGCTGTTTTCATGATGCTTCTAATTTCTTTGATCTTTGACAAATAATGTATGTACCCCTAAAATATAGTTTAAATATTCATTGACACACGCTTAAAGATTGTTTGGATATTAGTTCACATATGCGATGCACGGGGATTATTTTGATAGCCTATCCTGCATTCCTTGAAAAATCAACAGTTCACAAGAAACTAATGATGGAGATGACGACCTGAAAATGAAATGCCTATGAAACTGCTGCAATTTGACATCTGAAAAACTTCTGGTTAATTAACAGTGTAAACATGTTGATTATTTACTTTGAAATTGTGTTTATTTTTCATATATTGCAAATAAGACAACTTGAAAGTTACATATTTGCACAGTTAAGCACAACTTCTGTAACGGACTGTAGCAGGCTACCCTGCAGCCTTCGGATTCCTGCCGTTCCCATCTCCATCTTTATCTTATGCAAGGTTTGGTCAAATTATATCCACAACTATCTACTTGTAAGCAGTCTTGATTGATGTTTACAGTGAAACCCAACCAACATTTTGACCTCTCACTACAGTGCGACTGTGTATACAACTGCATTGCCTGCGCATGAAATGTCTTTGAAAAGTTGTTGCACTGAACTGATACTTCTGTGTCATGTAATATTGTAGGGTAAGTAAAGAGTGGTGTGAACAGACAAGGTCAAGAGTAAACCCAGAAAAGGCCAGTGTTTTGTGGTGCTCGTGGATTTAGAGCACTGGAAATGAAGACTTGCCCAATATTTCCATGAAGGATATAAATGTGGAAAGAAGAGATAAGTTGAAATACTTAGATGTGACGTTTGAGCGAAGTCTCTCGTACAAATATCCCGTCGAAAAGACTGTGATCAATTGCAACTGTGGCCTGGAGGCACTGAAGACGATGGTGGCAGCACACATGCAACAGAAATAATTGGTCTTATCGTTCAAACATTTGGTCCTTTCTGTAATCGATTATTGCCTAGGAATATTAACCCTATCTACTTCACAGTGTTCAATGCTTGAAAGGATTCAAAATGAAGGAAAAGAATCGTCTTGGCTTGCACACGGGATACCCCAGTTAGAACAATGAGGTATATGCTTGGGCTGACACCGGTAAAGTCTGTCACGAGCGCAAGCCAAGGCTCATATGCGAGCTACCAATGACGAAAGGCATCCGCTGCATGGCAATTTGAACGATTTAAAAAAAGACCGGTTGAAAAGAAGAAAGTCATGAATGGTACTAGCTGAAGATATCATCGAGATGGCGGCCTCAGTCAAACAAATACACAGAGGGCAGAAATGGATCGACACGAACACCCACACAGCAGTTTCCATCAGTTCATTATCCCTTTCGGAAAGAAAAAAAAATGTAGATAGTGGTGTGGGGGTATGGCAGAATTAAAGGTACAACAACTGATAGATGGAAAGGCTGGACCAGCTGATGCAGTAGTGTACACCGATGGTTCTGTTCAACGGGGTGTAAGATCTGGCTGGGGGTTTTCAGCTACAATAAAGGGAAAATTTGTGGCAGAACAAAGCGGGGCTTTTTTATTTACAATTTTAAGCACGAGAATAGAAGTGGAGGCAATCACTGCAGCTCTAAAGCAGATAGCAGAAAACAAAGTTACCAGAGGAATTAATGTGTCTGATTCTCGGTGGACATTGTGGAAGGTTAAAAATGGACTAATGTGGCATGAGTGGATACCGTGCATCAGTACGCCAACATTGCAGGGATTCACGTGGAAATACTGTCCGGGGTATGCAGGAGTGCGAGGGAATAAAAGAGCGGATTATTTGGCTACAAAAACGAAAGCTACGGGAACACTCATATTGGACAAGGGAGATATTCTGAAGACCATATACGAACGACGTTTGGCAGAAGAAACAAGATTAGATGAAATAACATGGGCAGGAATGTGTGAACGAGGAATTAAGTGTGGATACGGTAAGGAGGGACTGATGAGGAGAAGAGATCGCCGTGTGTATAATCAGTGTGCTACGGGAACAGTTAACATCTAAACCTTACGTCATTTGCTGGGGGAGACGGAGCATCTATGAGTATGCCCGGTGTGCTAGGATGTCGATTCTTAAATCAGCAATCAGTAAGTAAAACTACTTTTTCACGCCTTTAGGCGCATCGGGCATATGGAAAAAGCACCCATATTTGTACAGACCAATCGGCACTAGGTGGATAGTGTGGTCAGCATTACGCCGGTCGTCTTTATTTCCCCAGGACATACCTCTTGGTACCAATTGTGGGCTGGGTCGACCTGCGACGCCTCGTAGCATGATAAAAATCTACGCAACCAGCAGTGGGTTTCGATCCCGGTACGTTGGAATTACGAGTCGGACTGGCAACGCCTAAGCCACGGACGCGCATGTCAAGTAATATAGCTTGTATAAAATTTTGAAAAAGATAAATATTCAACAAATCTCTATGTAAACCCAGACTAAAGCTTTTTATTAAGCTTTTATTCTTCAGGACGTACCAGAGTAAGCATCTATGAATAGACCTAATTTGGAAATTACACAAGACTTTTCTGAGTCTGATTTTGTCCCCAGAATTATAAGGCGTCTTAGTTTTATAGATACAAAAGATCATCCGCTCAAGACGATTCATCAATCGTCCCCAAGAAGGTTAGACAGACAAATGACCTTTTTGTTATTTCAGTGTTAAAAGCGGTCGAAACGGTGCATTGTGATTACAGTCAGGCTGCGTGCGATAACTTCACCTGTCGACCCAACACATCCGATTTTAACAAACTTTTAATCTGTAATTTATGAAATACTTGTTTTGGCGATGGAGGAAAGGATGGTTGACCTATCCGCTCATACAGTCCCCGCTGCATCCAAGTGCCACCTACAGAGCCACGAAGAAAGAAATGATTGAAAAAATGTGAGCCAAAGCTTAAGAACCAATAATTAAATTGGCAATTTAAGCAGTCAAGTTTCGGCTATCCTCCGAAAAACATATTATGGCGGCCAAAAACAGGGACTCAGTCACATGAAAACTGCCACCGCTAAGAGTATCTCCCGCCACGCTACGCGCGGCGAGGCTTCTGGCTGTTGTATGTTTTTTATAGGCAAATTTACGTCCAGTAGTTTGCCATCGCCTGCTGGACGGTCAGCTTTCTTTATACCACTGTCGAAACCAACACAAGGCGCATGGCCCGCAGCTGGGATCGAACCCGGCATCCCGGCATTATGATGCGTTCGCATCGACTTAGCCACAGAGCCGACTAAACGACGATTACTGGCAGGAATTTCTTTTGAAATTCATTTATAGCAAGTCACTTGACATACACAACAAGACATTATTTTAGTGGACCTGTGTTTCTGTATCCATATGAAGCATCTGCTTTACGCGGTGGCATTGTCAAATATTTCTCAAGTTATATGCTTTTAAAAAGAATGTGTTTGAAGTTTGAACAACGGACCAACATCATGGCCCACGGGTAGTAAACCATAAGCGCTCCTTTGTTCTTCTAACTGAAGTCTCAGTCCTAAGAAGCTCAGCACAGTGCACAGGCTCTGTAGCACCGGCGAGGATCCTGAAATTTATTTAGGAAGATTTTTAACTTCAAATTTTGCCCGGGCAGCCCCATTAGGCTACTCTTTTCGATTTCCAACTGCCAGGGGATTTTTTACGTGCGCAACAATGCACACGGGCGTTCGATCTCACTACCCAGAGACCAGGGGGAATTACTATAAGTCCAAGTCCACGTGAAAAAATCCCAGCCCTTACCGAGGATTGAACAAGGAACCTCCTGCACTCAAGGCGGACAACATGCCAGGGACTACGCAGCTCCCCTAAAGAGAAAATGGACAAATTGCTATGGTTAACCAGAAATCCTAATTCGTCAGGGAAGGGATAGACAGATAAGTAGACAAATGTGTAGACTTCTACATACAACATACAGACACATAATTTAAATACATTAAAGGAAAATATCGAAGCAGAAGATAGATAGAGAAAAGGAAAGACAAGTTTGGAAAAAAAGTGCACAGTTAACAAATACACATTAAAGACTATTTACGTAAAGGAAAACATGTAAAAACCGAAATCGACTGATGACGAAGACAGGGGGGAAACGCCTCCGAATACACGTGGAACTTTGTATCGACTTTGCCATCACGGATGTATCGTTTGAACTTTTTCTTCCACGACACTCACAGCGCACGAATGACTTCCCACTATGGCGGTATAGATTACACGCGTCGGGGTGCCGCTAATACGTAGTCACACTTTGGGTTTATAGAAAGTTTCTTTTGGTGTATGTTTGAATATTTCGACATTGTTTAATCTTCTTTCTTCTTCTTCTTTCTTCTTCTTCTTCTTTCTTCTTCTTCTTCTTCGGCGGCGGAGGAGGCTGAGGCGGAAGAGGCTCTTCTTCTTTCTTCTTCTTCTCTTCTTCTTCGGCTCTTCTTTCTTCTTCTTCTTCGGCGGAAGGATGGAGGATGGGAGCTTCTTCTTCGGAGGAGGGAGGCTTCTTCTTCTTCTTCTTCTCTTCTTCTTCTTCTTCTCGTGCGGCGGCTTCGGCGGCGGAGGAGGCTTCTTCTTCGGAGGAGGGAGGAGGAGGAGGAGGAGGCGGAGGAGAGGGAGAGCAGGAGGAGGACGGAGGAGGTCTTCTTCGGAGGAGGGGAGGGAGGAGGAGGGTTCGCGAGGAGGAGGACTTCTTCTTCGGAGGCTTCTTCTTCTTCTTCTGCGAAGACGAGGAGGACGGGAGGAGGAAGAAGCCGGAGGAGGAGAGAGAGGAGGGGAGGAGGAGGAGGAGGGAGGAGGATTCTTCTTCTTCTTCTTCTTCTTCTTCTGACTTCTTCTTCTTCTTCTTCTTCTTCTTCGAGGAGCTTCTTCTTCTTCTTCCGCGGAGGAGGAGAGCAGGAGGAGGAGGAGGACTGGAGGAGGAGGAGGAGGAGGAGGAGGCGGGAGGAGGCGGAGGAGTTCTTCTTCTTCTTCGGAGTAGAGAGAGGAGGAGGAGGAGAGAGAGGAGGAGGAGGAGGAGGAGGAGGAAGGAGGAGGAGGAGGGGGAGAGGGAGGGAGGAGGAGCGGAGGAGGAGGGGAGGAGAGGAGGAGGAGGAGGGAGGAGGAGGAGGAGGAGGAGGAGGAGGAGGAGAGGAGGAGGAGGAGGAGGAGGAGGAGGAGGAGAGGAGGAGGAGGGTTTCTTCTTCTTCTTCTTCTTCTTCTTCTTCTTTCTTCTTCGTCTTCTTCGGAGGAGGAGTCTTCTTCTTCTTCTTCTTCTCTTCTTCTTTGAGGGTAGGAGGAGGCGGAGGAGGAGGAGGAGCTTCTGAGGAGGAGGAGGAGGAGGAGGAGGAGCTTCGGAGGAGGAGGCGGATCTTCTTCTTCTTCTTCTTCTTTCGAGGAGGAGGAGGAGGAGGATGAAGGAGGAGGAGGAGAGGAGGAGAGGAGAGGGAAGCGAGGAGGAAGGAGAGAGAGAGGAGGAGGAGGAGAGGAGGAGGAGGAGATGAGGAGGAGGAGAGGAGGAGGAGGAGGAGAGGAGGAGGAGGAGGAGGAGGAGGAGGAGGGAGGGAGGATGGAGGAGGAGGAGGAGGAGGAGGAGGAGAGGAGGAGGAGGAGGAGGAGGAGGAGGAGGAGGAGAGGAGGAGGAGGAGGAGGAAGGAGGATGAGGAGGAGGAGAGGAGGAGGAGGAGAGAGGAGGAGGAGGAGAGGGAGGAGGAGGAGGAGGAGGAGGAGGAGGAGGAGGAGGAGGAGGAGGAGGAGAGAGGAGGAGGAGGAGGAGGAGGAGGAGGAGGAGGAGGAGGGAGGAGGAGAGGAGGAGGAGGAGGAGGAGGAGGAGGAGGAGGAGGAGGAGGAGGAGGAGGAGGAGGAGGAGGAGGAGGAGGAGGAGGAGGAGAGGAGGAGGAGGAGGAGGGAGAGAGGAGGAGGAGGAGGAGGAGGAGGAGAGGAGGAGGAGGAGGAGGAGGAGGAGGAGGAGGAGGAGGAGGAGGAGGAGGAGGAGGAGGAGGAGGAGGAGGAGGGAGGAGGAGGAGGAGGAGGAGGAGGAGGAGGAGGAGGAGGAGGAGGAGGAGAGGGAGGAGGAGGAGGAGGAGGAGGAGGAGGAGGAGGAGGAGGAGGAGGAGGAGGAGGAGGAGGAGAGGAGGAGGAGGAGAAAGGAGAGGAG
>CAJHNH020000713.1:50000-97500 GCA_905116865.2 Candidula unifasciata | reverse complement strand
AACTCCTGGATGGATCCAAACCAAAATCGGAAACACAGAATGTCATCAGAAGTGAAGACGGCCATAATGATCTTGACCGAAATGTAGGCGTCGAGCACCATTTATTGTATGCGTCGCTAGATGGAAGAGGGTCCTTTACTTTCTATATTTGCTGATAGACAGAAGGGTCACTTGTTTGGTCGATCTGCATGTGGTTTGGACGAGAGATTCAGCAGATGTATAGACACACGTCGGCTCTGTGGCTAAGTAGATGCGAACGCTTCGTAATGCCAGGGTGCCGGGTTCGATCCCAGCTGTGGGCCATGCGCCTTGCGTTGGTTTCGACAGCGGCATCAGGGGCCTGACCATCCAGAAAGCAATGGCAAACTACTGGACGTAAATTTGATTACAGAAACCACACAACAACCAGTGGCTTCTGTGGTTGGTTCTGCAACGTCCTGTAAAGGATATGCAACCAACCTGTATAGACACACATAAATATAGAAAGCATAACAGACAAACAGATGGATATAGACAGATAAATGAACAGACAGGCAGGTGTGTAGATAAAACAGATAGACTGACTAACAGACAAACAGACAGACAAACATACAGACAAACTGTAGACAGACAGACGAACTAACGGTCAGATTTGGGGGTGGGGGTGGATGTGTAGGCAGGCTAGCGTTATGGAAGGTAGGTAGGTAAGCAGGCTGAACATCTGACGAAAAAAAAAAAAAAAAAACAGGCATTCTTATATTTGCTGGCTGGTGAATGACTACACAGACAAAACAAATAGACACGTACAATTAATGCCTAATTTGAGTGAAGTAAAGTGAAGAAAGAAATGTGCTTCTAATAATTTACTTACCTCTAATAGAACTTTGTCATTTTACCGCCAACGTGACTTCACTAGCAACAATTGTACCGCCACGTGGAAGGTGAGAAAAACTAGGTCACAGGCGCGTGATTATTCCCTGTATGTGTCAATTGCCGAGCGATGAGCAGCAACTCAGAAAATGGCTTTTGTGGATCTGGGGATGATATTTACTGTTCCAATAAAAGTGTGTGACAAATCATTATTATTATAATATTAATTATTATTATTGTAGCAGTTAACAAATAGCATCATCGCCATCCAGGAACTGCTGTTATATAGTTGATAGTGTAGGCGCCCATAAGCTTGGCGGAACCAGATTCAAATCTTTAAAAGGTGTATTAATTAACCAAGCGGCGTCCGTGGCTAAGGCGTTGCGAGTCCGAATCGTAAGCCAGCATATCGCGATCGAAACCCACTGCAGGCTGCGTGGATTTTTGTCATGGTACGGGGCGTCGCAGGTCGACCCAGCCTAAAATGGGTACCAGAATGGGCTGTCCTGGGAAAGTAAAGACAGCCGGCGTTGACCACATTACCCACAGAGTGCTGATGGTCTGTAAAAATATGGGACGCTCTGCCCATATGCCCGATGCGCCGAAAGGCGTGAAAAGGGAACTTTACTTTACTTTTTATTAATTAACCAAGCCATCTTTCTTGTCTATTATTTACTCAACTACCACTTCTACTGCTTCTGTCATTATTTATCACACTATGATTACAGCTGCTGCTGTCAGTACTACTGCCACCACTTAAACGTTTACCACTACTAATACAACTATAAACACAACAATCTCATAGGTTTCGATACATAGGAGAAATTAGTTAAGCGACCCTTTTCTACGCCTTGAGACGTATTGGGTGTTCAGGACTAGATCTTTATTTGATAGGCCAAACAGCACTTGGTGGGTGATGTGGTCAGCATCAGGCCGGCCGCCTTTACTTTCCAGGACTGTGTCTGGTACCCAATCAAGGCTGGGTCAACCTTGGAGCCTATGTCATTTTTGAAAAAGTCCGGCCTCCATCAGGACCCGAACTCACGACCTTCCGATCCGCAAGCGTCTAGCCGTTGGACCACAGTGGCTCCCACATAGGAACAATAGACATTTTTTTTTCAAGAAAATCTAAATTCTAAATATATTATGCTCTACATGACTGTCAATGTTTGTTGTTGTTGTTGTTGTTGTTGTTGTTGTTTTTACGAGAAACAACACACCCATCCATTGTCGTTAGCAGAAATCAGAATATTTATCAAGGGAAAACACAAGGAATTGTGGAGAGAATAAACTAACAGTAAACATCCACAAGACCCCATCAGCAAAATCAACAAAAAGCAGCATACAACAATTTTCCGTCTAGGAACAGGACACTGCAGGCTCAACTACCACATGCATAAAATAAAGATTGTAGTCCCCACAGTGTGCCTGTCAAACAGGACCACAGCCACCTGAGCATATTCTGCAGACCTGCCCAATCTACCTACAATTTCGAAAAGAAATCTGGCCTCAAGAGCAAAGTGTGCAGAGCGAGCCATGGGTAATTATGAAGGACCTGCTACTGACATGCGAGTCCATAGAGGCAACCCACCTGATGGTCTGATCTGAGCATACGAAACCGAACGCAAAGAAGAAGAAACAGAACAAGTTTTGAAAACAAGAAGTCGTGGTTTTGATTGAAAGTACTGAAGTGAACAAAGCCTTGGTATTGATTAAAAGTACTGAAATGAAGAAAGCTTTGGCTCTGATGAAAAGTACTGGAGTAAAGAAAGCCGTAGTTTTGATTGCAAGTACTGAAGTGCACAAAGCCGTGGCTTTGATTAAAATTACTTAATTAAACAAAGCTGTCGCTATGATTGAAAGTGCGGAAGTGCACAAAGCCGTGGCTTTGATTAAAAGTACTGAATTGCACAAAGACATGGCTTTGATTGAATGTACTGAAGTGCACAAAGCCATGGCTTTGATTGAAAGTACTGAAGTGCACAAATCTGTGGCTTTGATTGAAAGTACGGAAGTGCACAAAGCCGTGGCTTTGATTAAAAGTACTGAAGTGCAGAAAGCCGTGGCTTTGATTGATAGTACGGAAGTGCACAAAGCCGTGGCTTTGGTTGAAAGTACGGAAGTGCACAAAGCCGTGGCTTTGATAAAAAGTACTGAAGTGCACAAAGCCGTGGCTTTGATAAAAAGTACTGAAGTGCACAAAGCCGTGGCTTTGATTAAAAGTACTGAAGTGAACAAAGCCGTGGCTTAGATGTGAAGTACAGAAGTGAACAAAGCCCTGGCTTAGATGTAAAGTACCAAGGTGAGCAAAGCCGTGATTTTGATCTAGGGTATTTTCTAGGGTGGGCAGTCCCGTTTTTCGGTGTATCCCAGCTTTGCTGTCGGCACTCCAAACGTTGACTTTGAAGGCATTGTTAGCTTTCATACTTTTAAATACTTTTGGTGACTGAAATATGTTGATGTACATTTATTTTGTAGTATTTCTTTATGCACAATAAAAGAGTAAATTGTTTCGTTTATTTCTTGCTGACAATTGACAGGTTTATTAGCGCTGACAAGCGAGTAATTAACCCTTTCACCCAGTGACCTAGGAAAAAAAAGGTAGGTGGGGTTAAACTTGAAGGTGATGTCCCCTTGTCAGCTCAAGATAGTATGGTTACCCTACTTTGAGGGAAAGTACTAAATCAAACAAAGTCATACCGACATTAAACACATATTAGATTTAAACATGTAATGACCGCCAGGGAAGGTAATAAAACCAGGGGTTGATAATGTCATTATGACAGTCTTACGTCACAAAATAACGAATGTCAACTATAATAATAGTACAAATTATACCAACAGCAATAAAAATGCGTCATGCGTCTAATAACATAGCTTTTTTTTTTCTAAATTCTACCTTTTGAAATTACATATCTTTAAAAAAAAAATCATTAAAAAATATACATAGGGTGACCATAATATCTCAGTATGTAACATCCCAACCAGCAGTCCCCCAACCCTACCCTCCCCGCCCGCCCGCCCCACCCCCCAACCTCACCACCCCCCCCCCCCAATTATTCTTGAATGTATTATTATTATTACTACTGGCATAAATTACACTAACTGTGGGCTTACTTTGAAGTCAGAGTTCCTTTGCCTGAGAAGCAAAAAACCAGCAGGCTGCATATAAGTGGTCATATCTGTAAAGTGGATGTGCACGCAACACTCAAGTTCTGCAAAAAGGCTAAATTATAGATGTGGGCGAACGACCAGAACTTTCCACCGAAGTTTACAGCCGGTAAACGCGAAGATGAAGAAGGAGATTTCCCAAGTTAACTCAACCTAAAATGAGTTGCGAAAAAATTCTCTGGGAATCAACAATGGTAAGACATTCTGAAGACCGCTCATGAACGAAGGTTGGCGCAAGACACAGGTTAAATGAAACACACACGTATAAGCTTGTGTTAATTTGGATTTTAGTATGGACCCAACCAGTGGCATGGTAAGTCAGATGGTATCCGCTGGGGAATATTTCTTGTCAACCCTCTCTCCCACACACACATATATATATATGTATATATATATATACACACACACACACACACACACACAGACACACACGTATATTCACACATAAACTAGTACAGACACATGGATATACGCACGCACGCACACACTCGCGCGTATTTTAATGTTTAAACACATTTTTGGCGTTTTGTCAGCCCACCCCCCCCCCCCTTCTCCCACCGATGATGACACCAGGGGCGGCTCTCACGCCCCTTCCTGTATGAGAGGATGAGCTCCCATGTGTGTACACCCGGTGTGCTGCCGGCACAACTCCATGTGTGTACACCAGGTGTGCTGCAGGCACAGCTCCATGTGTGTACACTAGGTGTGGTGCTAGCACACCTCCATGTTTCTACACCTTGTGTGCTGCAGGCACAGCTCCATGTGTGTACACCAGGTGTGCTGCTGGCACAGCTCCTTGTGTGTACACCAGGTGTGCTGCTAGCACATCTCCATGTTTGTATACCGTGTGTGCTTCTGACACAGCTCAATGTGTGTACACCAGGTGTGCTGCTAGCACATCTCCATGTCTGTACACCATGTGTGCTTCTGACACAGCTCCATGTGTGTACACCAGGTGTGCTGCTGGCACAGCTCCATGTGTGTACACTCAGTGTACTGAGGGCTCAACTCAATGTGTGTACATTACGTGTGCTGCTGGCACAGCTCCATGTGTGTACACCGGTGTGCTGCTGGCACAGCTTCATGTGTGTACACCAGGTGTGCTGCTCCATGTTTGTACGCTTAGTGTACTGAGGGCTCAACTCCATGTGTGTACATTCCGTGTGCTGCTGGCACAGCTCCATGTGTGTACACCCGGTGTGCTGCTGGCACAGCTCCATGTGTGTACACTAGGTGAGGTACTAGCACAGCTCCATGTTTGCACACCTTGTGTGCTGCAGGCACAGCTCCTTGTGTGTACACCCGGTGTGCTGCTGGCAGAGCTCCATATGTGTACACCAGGTGTGCTGCTAGCACATCTCCATGTTTGTACACCGTGTATGCTTCTGACACAGCTCCATTTGTGTACACCAGGTGTGCTGCTAGCACATCTCCATGTCTGTACACCATGTGTGCTTCTGATACAGCTCCATGTGTGTACACCACTTGTGCTGCTGGCACAGCTCCATGTGTGTACACTCAGTGTACTGAGGGCTCAACTCCATGTGTGTACATTCCGTGTGCTGCTGGCACAGCTCCATGTGTGTACACCGGTGTGCTGCTGGCACAGCTTCATGTGTGTACACCAGATGTGCTGCTCCATGTTTGTACGCTCAGTGTACTGAGGGCTCAACTCCATGTGTGTACATTCCGTGTGCTGCTGGCACAGCTCCATGTGTGTACACCCGGTGTGCTGCTGGCACAGCTCCATGTGTGTACACCAGGTGTGCTGCTAGCACAGCTCCATGTGTGTACACCTTTGTGCTGCTGGCCCAGCTCTGCGAGTACACCGGGTTTGCTGCAGGCACAACTCCATGTTTGTACACCTTGTGTGCTGCTGACACAGCTCCATGTGTGTACATTCAGTGTACTAAGGGCTCAACTCCATGTGTGTACACCAAGTGTGCTGCTGGCACAGCTCCTTGCGTGTACACCCGGTGTGTTGCTGGCACAGCTCCATGTTTGTACACCTTGTGTGCTGCTGACACAGCTCCATGTGCGTACACCCGGTGTGCTGCTGGCACAGCTCCATGTGTGTACACTTAGTGTATGAGGGCTCAACTCCATGTGTGTACACCCTGTGTGCTGCTGACAAAGCGTCATGTGTGAACACCCAGTGTGCTGCTGGCTCATACATCATCATCATCGTCATTAGCTTTAGTCGTGCGTTGCCAGAGACCAGGAAGTCTATGGGTATTCGAGGTATACTGCGAGGTGTCAAAAGTACCTAAAACGAGAAAATCTAGTAACATCTTCAGATATAGCTAAGTGTATGTACTGTTTTCGTTGTTACTTCTAGATTTCTTTAAAACGGAATAAATGGTGTTATTAACGACCACTTCACATAAAAACGAAACTGTCCAGGCAAAATCCCTAATCCAAAGATAGCTTTGTCTTCCCAAAACAGTAAACAATACAGAGAGTAATGTAAAGGACCCTTTTCCATGCATTTAGGCGTGTTAGGCATATAGGGCTAGACCTTTATTTTATACACCAATCGACACTAGCTCGGTGATGTAGTCAACATCACTGGGGCCGCCTTTATTTCCCAGGGCTGTACCTGGTACTCACTCAAAGTTGGATCAACCTAGGAGTCAAGGTCATTTCTGAAAAGAAAAGTTCGGCCCCCGAACCCACCACTTTTCAATTCGCAATTGTGTTGAATCAAGAATTGACATCACAGCACTCGGGCCTTTCCTTTGCGGTGCTTCGTCCCCCTTTTCAGCAGTGAGCGCAGAGTTCCAATACTAACGGTACCTGTCCTAATCTGGTTATATGGCCATCTACCTTTCACCCTGTTGTAATACGCCGGCCAGTAGAGCGTCTGGTCGCTACACAACGGCGGCTCCCACAGAAAGTAAAGAGAATTTCACATGTTCAACTCCTTGAGTCCCAAGGAACGCATCTTACGTTTATAGGTTCCTACCTAGAAGCCCAATGAACGCGTGATGCGCTAACTTTTTATTTCTTTCTTTACACGTCGTTTGCATGGTCTTTATCTCAAACAGTTAAATGGATTTTATAACAGGTAATCGTTGTTATCACCATCATCATCAGTTCTCGTTATGCCTAGTGGCACATGAGGCTTCAGAGAGGACTTTCCATGCTTTCCTGTCCTGTGCAATCTTCAGTGCAGTTTTCCATGTCACTTTCCATCGTTCGTCTGCATGTTGTTTTTGAGCGCCCCTGTTTTCTCTTTCCCTCTGGTGTCCATGTGAGAGCTGTTTTGGCAGGTATATCAGAAGTCATTTCCATCTTCTCTTGGTAATCATACTGTCTAAAGTTTCTTAGTTTGTGGCTTGAAGTAGTTAAGTGTTTGAGATTGTATCTGGTCAGAAAATTTTGATAATTCTACGTAGACATGTGTGGTGGAAGGTGGACAGCTTGTGTGCATCCTTTTTGGTCATTCTCCAGCATTCCGCTCCATAAAGAAGACCTGGCAAAACGATGCTCTTGTAGTTTTGTTCCTCTGCAGTAATTGTTGGATTTCCAGATTTGCCTCATCCTTCCAAAAGCAGCTCTAGCTTTGTTCAGGCGTGACTGTATGTCTTCCTCTGTCCCTCCCAGTAGGGACACCACACTGCCAAGATATGTGAAATGTTCTACATTTTCAAGAGATTGGTTACTTATGGTCACTGGTTGTTGGTTTGGACTGTTTGTCATGATCTTAGTTTTCTTTGTATTTATTCTCAGTCTTACCATTTCTGCTGTGCAGTGTAGTCTGTTACTTTTCTCTTGTATATGTTCATGTTTATGTGATAGGAGTGCCATATCATCTGCAAAATCAAGGTCCTCAAGCATGGTGAATGGAGTCCATCGTATACCTCTTAATGTCCTGTCTACTGTGTTCTTTAGTATCTAATCAATCACAAGGTTGAAAAGGAGAGATGACATAAAATATCCCTGTCTTACACCTGTCGTTACTGGGAAAGATGTAATTTTTTATACTGCAGGAAAAGTCTTTAAAGAAGAGAGCAATTATGTTGACTATTTTTTCTAGAATTCCACAACGTCGTAAAATGTTACCCAGAACGTCTCTATGGACGCTATCAAAAGCTTTCTCAAAGTCCACAAAATTAATATATATACTTCTCTGACTGTCATTGCAATAGTTCTAAAATCGTATGGCGAAGATGTGCTCAGTTGTTCCTCTGCCCTTTCTGAATCCTGCTTGTTCCACTCGTAGGCATTTATCTACTTCTTTTTCAAGCCGCATTATGATGTTTTTACAAAATATTTTGCTTGATACTGAGAGTAGAGGAATTCCCCTCCAATTATTGCAGTCAGTTAAGTCTCCTTTTTGGGGGATTTTGACTATTGTTCCTTCAGTCCAGTCATTAGGCAACACTTCTTTTCCCAAATATCCTTGAACAATGGTTCTAGAATGCTAGCAGTTGTGTTGGGATCTACTTTGAGAAGTTCTGCTGGCAGTTAGTTTTTGCCTGGTACTTTGTTGTTCTTTAAAATGTGGATAGCTTTAAGGATTTCTTGTTTGCTTGGTGGTTCAGTAATAATGTCAATGTCCTGAAAGGCTGGTTGAATATCACCAGGCGCAGTAAAAATGAAAATGTGTTTATGGTGACATTTTAGACAAACAAACACTTAAGTAATGTTCACAGTCTGAAAAGTAAATGTCGACCACAAATGCAATCAACAATTGAAAATATCACAGATTGTGGATACTTTGTCTCTGTGTTTATCAGCAATGGAAGAAACAGTCAGCAGGAGGCCGACCACAGCAATACGGGAGTTAAAAGTAGGTTACTAGCCAAACAATCGTTGGCGATCATACGTCTTCAAAAACTGCAATTTACAACTGCTGGTCAACGAAGAAGAAAAGGAAAAAATTACAAAACTACAATGAGAATAGTTAGGAAATCGACAGGTGTGTCGTGAGTTAAAAAGTAAAGTAAAGAATCATTGTCCATTCCCTAGAGTATGTTTTTTGTTTACATCAAAGTAAAGTAAAGATCCCATTTTCACGCCTTTAGGCGCATCAGGCATCTGGGAAGAACACCCATATTTTCACAGACCAATCAGCACTAGTTTGGTAATGTGGTCAGCATTACACCGACCGTCTTTACTTCCCCAGGACATTCATCCTGGTACCCATTTTAGGCTTGCGACGCCCCATATGATGAAAATCCACGCAGCCAGCAGTGGGTTTCGATCATTGTATGTTGGAATTACGAGCCAGACTCGCAACGCCTAAGCCACGGAAGCCGCCTTTTGTTTACAGCTTTTGGCCTATTTTTTTTTTTTTTTAATGTGAGATTCTTGGCATGGTCGAAAAGATTTGAAATAGAAGGTTTCCGTGTGGGTTTCTGCGCCTTATTTGGTAAAGGGGAAAAAAGTTTGGATCAACTGTTGCCTAACAAGCATGTCGTAGAAGACCACTGATTAATCTTCCGAAGTCAGAGTGCACCTGTCTAAGGCGCAGAGAACACTCTGCAGACAAATCAGCCAGATCTACAAGACGGATGTTACACGCAAAACACATTTTAGTTCAAGACCAGAAGTGGACGAACAACCAAAACGT
The DNA here is from genome assembly GCA_905116865.2 of Candidula unifasciata. NCBI lineage: Eukaryota > Metazoa > Mollusca > Gastropoda > Stylommatophora > Geomitridae > Candidula > Candidula unifasciata. The sequence goes on along the minus strand of CAJHNH020000713.1, from coordinate 87,902 downwards.
TCCCCTTGAGTTTACATCAGATGATCACCAGGAAGAAGACAACTAAAGAGAAGAAAACCTGGACACGGCTTTCTGTATCGCATTAGACACAGACATGTCATTTATAAGGTCAGAAGGCTGTGGATAGTCATGGCTATCACTGCCACATGTCATGGACTTCAAGAAGAAGAATTTCGTGGTTTCAGATGGATAGGTCGCACTGAGGTTACATTTTTTTGTTTTTTGGTTTTGCCCGGGCATTTGGAGACATTGATTTTCTAGTAACAATAACTTGTCCTATTTAATTACAATATTGTTGTTAAGGCCAGAATTTGTATGTTGTTAGATCAGTGTCTGCGTCTGTTCTTTATCACCTGATGGAGCACATTTCGTTAAATAATTCATGTCAAGCCATACTATACATTTGTTGGGCTTTTTTTCATGGCAATCTGTATTTATTGTTATTCTCGTGTTTTTGTTAGTTCTGCAACATATAGGGTTATTGCGTTTGGTGTGTGTGTGGTGTGTGTGAAGTGTGTGTGTGTGGTGTGTGTGTGTGGTGTGTGTAGTGTGTGTGGTGTGTGTGTGGTGTGTAGTGTGTGTGTGGTGTGTGTTGTGTGTGTGTACTGTGTGTGTACTGTGTGGTAAATGTGGTGTGTGTGTGTGTGTGCGATGTGTGTGTGCGTTGTGTGTGTGTGTGTGGCGTGGTGTATGAGTGTGGTGTGTGTGTGTGTGGTGTGTGGTGGATGTGGTGTGTGTGTGTGGTGTATATATATATATATATATATATATATATATATATATATATATATATATATTGTGTTTGTGGTGTGTGTATATATATATATATATTTATATGTGTGTGTGTATGTATGTGTGTGTGTGTGTGTGTGTGTGTGTAAAAACAAAGGTAAACTCGCATTATTAACATTGACTGGTACACATTTTAGGCTTCAGATCTGATACGGGCTTGTTTTGTCTTTATTGGGGATGGTTCGATTTTCATCTGATAACGATTACAAGGAATCATGATAATTGACGAAAAAGATGATGACGATGAAGATGATTATTATAAACATGGAAATGACGAATGTGAAAATGAAGCTGAAAATGCAGGCACACAGCTCAAATAAATTACAATTGAGGATTTTTTTTTTTAACTGACAATAAAAATTATTTCGTTAAATCTATGGCGCTTCCTTAATTCCCAGATTAATTTCTAATCCCTCTCAAGAATCTGGGCTTTGATAATAATCTGGGGTAATGAAACTGCGCACTGAATGTGTTTTTGTAAATTCTTTCAGATACAAATGACGAATATTTTGCAGCCATAAAATGAACTGTGTGCTCAGACAAGTGTAATGATGGATTAAAATAATCAGGATTATATTCGTTTATCGCTTCCACTTTATTTAAATTGCCATCATAAACATATCCTGCATTTCTTTAAAAAAAAAAATGTTCCGGAAAATATAACAAAATAAAGAAGTTTTCCTGTGGAATTATTACAGAGAAGGGCAGCTTGTCTTTATCGTGACATGAAACGCGATGACTGGAGAAAATTAAAAGGCTAAATACTTAAGAAAACCCCCGTGTGGGTTCCGGGGCCCTATTGTGGGGAAAACAAGAATAGACCCACTGCCTCCCCAAAAGCGACTAACTGGGGAGCTTCCTTTGAAGTCGGAGTGCATCTGCCTGAGAGGCAAGGAACCAGCAGTCTGCATTCGATTGAATCAGATCTGTAAAACTGATGCACACGCAACACTCAGGTTCTGGAACAGGACTGCAGTCCAGAAGTGGACGAACAACCAGAACTTTACACCAGAGTTTACAGCTGGTGAACGCGAAGAAGAAGAAGAACTTAAGAAAAGATTACTTGCAGGATGCAGTTTTTTTTTTTTTTTTTTGAAGCCCTACTTCGGCTTTTGCCGGGGGCCCTAAATATAGCCGGGCCATAGATAAGGCCTAACGGCTGAACGGAGTTTCCTGGACCTCTTTACGGGTTATCCTCATCCGCATGGTGGCGCTTTGTGTCACCTAGTGTTTATCGCTTGTGTGATGTCTTGGTGGAGTACAACAAGAGAGAGAGAGAGAAGTCGAGAGAGAAAGATAGAGAGAAAGAGAGAGACTAAGAGAGAGAAAGAGAGAGAGAAAGAGAGAGAGAAAGGGAGAGAAAGAAAGAGAAAAAGAGAAAGAGAGAGAAAAGAGAGAGAGAGAGAGAGAGAGAGAAAGAGAGAGAGAAAGAGAGAGAGAGAAAGAGAGAGAGAGACGGCAGCTTGTCTTTATCGTGACATGAAACGCGATGACTCTAGAATATTAGAAGGCTAAATACTTAAGAAAAGATTACTTGCAGGATGCAGTTTCTATTTTATTTTGAAGCCCTACTTCGGCTTTTGCCGGGGGCACTAAATATAGCCGGGCCATAGATAAGGTCTAACGGCTGAACAGGGTTTCAGGGATCTCTTTACGGGTTATCCTCATCCGCATGGTGACGCTTTGTGTCACCGAGTGTTTATCGCTTGTGTGATGTCTTGGTAGAGTACAACAAGAGAGAGAGAGAGAGAGAGAGAGAGAGAGAGAGAGAGAGAGTGTGAGAGAGAGAGTGGAAGAGAGAGAGAGAGAGACGTGTCCGACATAAGGGAAAGACGATAACAATAAAGGTGTAAACAGATAATTGTTTCCACTGGAATTCGATGTCTGCAAAATGCTGTGAGAGTTGTTAGGTGTGGAAAAACCAGAAATAGGGTCATGACAGAAAACTTTGACATACAGCCACAACTATATTACCCACGACAGCGATTGCCATGCTGTGTCCACTGAAGGAACATGTATTGTGATGACATACATTACACAGTTTACGTCAATAGAAGAATAGTTCGTAAAACCAGTGATGGACCAATAATAATATGGAAAGAGAACATTAGAGAAACCAATAATACTATGGAAAGATAACATTAGAGAAACCATTAATAATAATAATATGGAAAGATAACATTAGAGAAACCAATAACATGAAAAGATAACATTAGAGCACCCAAGAATAATATGGAACGATAGCATTAGAGAAACCAGTAGTAATATGGACAGATAACATTAGAGAACCCAATAATAATATGTAAAGATAACATTAGAGAAACTCTGCAACTGTATCAGGTATCTGTATGCGAGGCTGCAGGATGAGAGAGAACGAAAATCCCTAACTCGCATCGCCTACGAAAAGTAAAGAAGAAAAAGAAGGATAAAAGAAGGATAAAAGAAGAAAAAAGAAAACAGCAAGAAAGGAACAAGGAAGGTGAAAGGAGCAGGAGAAAGGAAGGAGAAAGGTAAAGAAAAGAAGAAAAAAAAAATGAAATATGCAGATCTATCATTGCAGACATTCGTATAAAAAAATGTGCAATTAAATATGTGGGAAACTTCAAGCCTACAATAGTGGTAGAATTATCTAATGTTGATAGTGGTGGTGATTATGATAGTGATGGTAGTGATGATGTGTGTAAGGATAATGGTGCTGATGATGATAGTAGTGTTGATGATGGCAGTGATGAAGATGATTATGAAGGTAGTGAAAACAGTCTTCTGGGAGTTTTCTTGCCTATTTAAACAGGCTGCATGTTAGCAGGAAGTGGACTATTGTGTTTTCCTGAAAGCAATATAGGCATAAGGGTACTGTAAATTTGGTTTTCAAGTATCCAAGTCCTAATCTCCATAGTTTGTTATTTGATGGAATTTTTTCCGGTTGTCTGAGACTTGTGATGTCAGAGGAGTTCTCTCAAAAATTCACACGCTCTTCTGCCAGCAGCACTCATTTTTCACTGTGTACTCCACATTTCTGTAATATATTGTTTGATTTTGCTCAGCCCATTTATGTTTTCATAGGACTGTTTCTATTTTATTATGGCTTCTGGTGCCTCTTTTTGCACAGATATCCGCCTTTTTATTATCGACTGTGCCTTTATGCGATGGAACCCAAGCTATGGTGATCTGGCATCCATTGTTCCGTAGCTGTGTGGTAATGTTAATATCTCCTCTTTAATGTCTGATCTACTTCTCTTGGTGTAGTTTCCTAAGTGATTGTAGCGATCAAAGAGAATCTGTCATTATTGTCAGTTTAAAGAGTGGAATTTTTTGCTTCTACCTTAAAGGCTTTCATTATGCCGACCAGCTCTTTACAAGACTACACCTGGTACCTACTCAAAGCTGGGTCGACCTGGCTGCCAAGGTCATTTCTGAAATAAGTCTGGCTCCGTCAGGACACGAAGCCACGACCTTCTGAATCCGCAGGCGAGAGCGGAGCCGCTACACCTCGGCAGCTTTCGGTGCTCATTTAGTAAAGTAAATTTCCATTTGTATGCCTTTTAGGCGCATCGTGCATATGTGAAGAGCAACAATATTTTTTACAGACCAATAGACTCTATTTGGGTAATGTGGTCAGCATTACGCCGGTCGTCTTTACTTTCCCAGGACATACATCATTTAAGGGATGGTTAAACTGGGAGCCATGATCAGTTTTAATAATGTGAGCTGATCCAAATAACTTTAGATCTTCACGTAAGAATCTGTCCACTACGCAACTGGGTCTCCCACCTTTAGGAGTGGGCTACCTTTATGTGGAGTATGTGTGTTCAAATCCTGGTGTGTCTATGATTCCTTTTTCTATGTGGCCAAATTTAGTTCTCTGTCTCATTTTTTCTTGGTTTTATAAGTGCCAAATAATACCTATCATTATCACCAGTCAGGTGGTCTTTCACAGACTCTCGTCACGGCATGTCTCTATAGTTCATTCTACAGCCCTGCGTACTTTTATAGACAAAGCATCTTCAATGTCTTGTCTCCACCTTCGCCCAAGTCTGCCTCTGTTTTATTTTCCGGAACAACTGTACCCTCCACCACAGCTCTCCCCAGGCCCCTAATGACGTTGAAAAACAGAGCCAAAATACTTTAGTTTTAGAGGGGAGAATGTTACGCATGAAGTATGTATATGGTTTCAAAAATAGTTAAAATTTTACTTTATCTGGAGCCAAAATACTTTAGTTTTAGGGTGCAGAATGCTACGCATGAAGTATGTATATTATATCAAGAATAATTAAAGTTGTATTTTATCTGGAGCCCAAATACTTGCTTGCTTCTTGAAAAAAACAAAAAGAATAATTTGATCACGTTCAGGCTTTTTAGCTATATAGCTGCTGCCTATATTTGCGACCTTTATTGAGTTTGATTTGCTTGAATATGGTTTCCTTCGGCTCCATTTGGTGCCAAAATACTTTAGTTTTAGAGGGCATAATGCTACGCATAAAGTATGTATATTGTATCACAAATAATTAATATTGTACTTTAGCTGGGTTTTTTCCCTTTAACAGAGATATGAGTGTTACACTGAATGGTGATATTCAACCCTCTTCATATTTCTTTGTTTATCTACTCCCCCACTCCCCCCCCCCCTTTTTTTTCCCCACGTCTTTAGCTTGTTTTCGATTCGTTGTCACTTTTCTTTTGATTTCCTGCCTGGTTCATCTAAGATGCCTTCTAAAATTACTCCCATTCTTTGATTATTTGTGTTTTTATTTATTTTATTTTCATAGTTCTGGCCTCTAATGTTCTCAGATTACGTCATCTTTATGCATAATTATTTTATTTCCCCTGCTTTCTGTTCTGTAATTTAACTTCGGTTATCTCACAAAGTTAACATGCTTGATGCAATTTGGAAGGAGAAATGGATGTTTTGTGTAATAATCGTATTGTTTTCATTCTCTGAGCCAGCGGGAATCCGCGCTGATTTTTTAGTGGGAGAAGAAATCACGGGTGTTGCTTGCAGATATCTGACTCTGAGAACAGGGGCGACCACACACAGAAAACCTGGGAGGTGTTTTTGCGCGGGGATTGGGGTTGGAGGGCGGAATCACTGGTGAAGGGTAAAACAAGGCTGGAAAAAGGGGGTGGGGGTGATGTTGCAGGCCGCCCCAGGTGTCATCGCTGGGGGAGGTGGTGTTACAAAATAGTAAAAGTATGTATTTGTTTTAATTTTAAAACCCCGCCCAGGCCAGGTTCTGGAACTATAGAGCTGGCACCATACGTATCATCACCCCAAGATTCAGCAAAAACAGGCTAATAACTACAAAGTGTCAATATTTTTCAACTAAAATTTGGCAACACGCTATTATTTTCCGTTCGTCACTTTTCCATCTTTCTAGTTTGAATTAGGAATCGACATCACAACACTCGGTACATACCCATAAGTGTTTTCTTCTGTTCCTATCTTTAGAAGCAAGCGCAGAGTTCGAATGTTAGAGATAGGGGGGGGGGGCCTAAATATAACAGGGCCTTAAATATGACCTAACGGCTGAACGGGGACAGCTCCACTTGTGATCCTCATCCGCATGGTGGCACTTTGTGTCACCGGGTGTTTATCGTTCTGTGTGATGTCCTGGTGGGGTACAACTTACCCTACCTTTTTCTAGGTAACGATAACAGTCTGACTGTATATACGTCTCGCCTGTTCCTTGCGTGTTAAGCGTAGGCTAGAAGCTCTCGCTGATCACTCCTCACAGAACCATTTTCCTCAGACAGTAATGATCTATTTGTGCCTCATCATTGTTCGCTCGTTTCCCCCAACCCTCTTTAGGACCTCTACAACATCTAGCTTGCCATGCCTCAGTTCACCAGCTAGTGGTTCAGAACAATCCAGTCTTTCCAGATAAAAGTGCTCTGTTATGTATGCTAAATGCAGGTATGGAAAATCACAGTTCATGACTATGACCAGTTAACATCAGGGATGAAGTTCCTCCTCCCCACAGCACAAAACGTTGCATTATAGCAGAGATCCTATGTTACCGACATAGCATGACCCCTTTCTCAGACTGCTTTGTTAACTTTAAAAAAAAAAAGGTAAAACCAGTAAATCTAGAACAACACATGCTGCAGAAGCTGCCAGGCCACAAGAGAAGTGCTCTGTATGTGCTAAGGCTTTCTGGAGCAAAGCGCTTAGTAAACTGGTTACACTAACTTTACTCTGCCCACGGACCGCCCATCTACACACTAGCTCACTTATGATTTGAAGTTCCTGAACCCTGTGACCTTCGCCAAAGGTTAAGGGGGTCTTCCGCGATGCCGCTGATGTCGCATGTATATTTTAGCACGCCAGCGCTTTCAACACCCCAACAACATGGAGAAACTGTTTCTAACACAACATCCCCCTAGAGAGTGCTGCAGCCTATGTCACAGGCATACTCATTCTTTCTCGGAATAAAAACGTAAATGAAAGACATCACATAAATCAAACAACAGAGCGTATGTAATGTTCTGGAAAGTTGACCAACCCCACAAACTTGTAAATGAAAAGTGACCTACTGTATTAGGGGAGACAAACGTGAAACTAACCAGTAAATTAAATAAACGCTCGCCAACTGTCCCATTTCACAATTTGCTTAAAATATTTCATAGACAGCATTAGATCAAGTAGTTGAGTCAACTTGTCCTTGTCCAGTCAGTGTAATTAATAGCAATGTTAGCCCCACGAGACTTCCCGATGTCATGATTTACAAGCGTTGGAGCAAATTAGTGTCACGCAGAGCTCTTGCAGTTTGACACTTCCCAAAGAACAGATTTTGTGCATTTGTGGATTCCTGTCTATAAGCAATATTTTAGGACGGATTTCAGCTTATAGAAAATAAAAATTTAAAAAATATTTATTTATAGCAATTTGTCTGATTTGATTTTTTTTTTTTTTTTTTAAATTTATATCAGAGGATTTCGGTTGTATTAGGAATGTCAGACTGCGAAAATAGTCTGCTGGGAATGTATATGAGCTTGTGTCAGGTTGACAAAGAAAAGTCCTTGAGGTTTTGCCAGTTTGTAGAGAATTACCTGCGTTTTTCTCAGTTTATGAGCAAATTTGTCTGCGTTAATGACAGTTTAGGGGATGTATCTGAGTTTATGTCTATGTATATAGAATCTATCAGAGCTTATACCAGTTTATAGAGAATTGTAATTGTCTGCGTTTTACGTGATATATATGTGAGTTTATGCCACTTTATAGAGAATTTGCATGTTTGTGTCGTAGTTCATGAGGAGTGAACCCGAATCTATGCTAGTTGAGAGGGTATCTCAGAGTTTATGCTAGTTGAGAGGGTATCTCAGAGTTTATGTTAGTTAAGAGGGACTCTAAGAGTTAATGTTAATTTACGAAGAAATTTTCAGAGTGGTTGTCAGTTTGTAGAGAATGTTTATTGCATGTCAGTTTGCAGAGAATGTTTATTACATGTCAGTTTGTAGAGAATGTTTATTACATGTCAGTTTGTAGAGAATGTTTATTACATGTCAGTTTGTAGAGAATGTTTATTACATGTCAGTTTGTAGAGAATATTTATTACATGTCAGTTTGTAGAGAATGTTTATTACATGTCAGTTTGTAGAGAATGTTTATTAAATGTCAGTTTGTAGAGAATATTTATTACATGTCAGTTTGTAGAGAATGTTTATTACATGTCAGTTTGTAGAGAATGTTTATTACATGTCAGTTTGTAGAGAATGTTTATTACATGTCAGTTTGTAGAGAATATTTATTACATGTCAGTTTGTAGAGAATGTTTATTACATGTCAGTTTGTAGAGAATGTTTATTACATGTCAGTTTGTAGAGAATATTTATTACATGTCAGTTTGTAGAGAATGTTTATTACATGTCAGTTTGTAGAGAATGTTTATTACATGTCAGTTTGTAGAGAATATTTATTACATGTCAGTTTGTAGAGAATGTTTATTACATGTCAGTTTGTAGAGAATGTTTATTACATGTCAGTTTGTAGAGAATATTTATTACATGTCAGTTTGTAGAGAATGTTTATTACATGTCAGTTTGTATAAAATGTCTCTGAGTACACGCTGGTTTGTAGATAATCTCTCTCCAACTGTGTATTAGCTTATAGAGAAGGTCCCTGAGTTTATGCCAGTGTTTGTAGCATGTATGACTTTATTTTCATTTATGAAGAAAGTCGTGATGCTTGTCTTCGGTTACAGCTTTTATCTGTGGCAAAGTGGTCTTGCCGTTTGCCTTGTTCTTCGAAGGTAGTGGGTTCACTCCACGGCTGCGCCTGTCAGTTAACGAGCCCAATTTTTACGGAGGTGCCTGGTGATCTTCGCCGGAGCTATAGAGTTCGTGATTTGCGCGGCGCTCTCGGCAGGCGGCTAGCCTTTCTGCAGAGAAAGACCGAACCATAAGGGATAAATCCCGGTGCAATAAAGTCGATCCTCTCGACCTAAACTATATACGTATCGGTAATATCCTAGAGTTTATGGCAGCTTGTAGAAAATGTCTTTGATTTTATGACCGTTTGAAGAGGGAATCATGCAGTTTATGACAGTTTCAAGAGGGAATCATGTAGTTTATGGCAGTTTAAAGAGGGAATCATGCAGTTTATGACAGTTTAAAGAGGGAATAGTGTAGTTTATGACAGTTTAAAGAGGGAATTCTGAAGTTTTTGACCGTTTCAAGAGGGAATCATGTAGTTTATGGCAGTTTAAAGAGGGAATCATGCAGTTTATGACAGTTTAAAGAGGGAATAGTGTAGTTTATGACAGTTTAAAGAGGGAATTCTGAAGTTTTTGACCGTTTAAAGAGAGAATCTTGTAGTTTATGAGCGTTTAAAGAGGGAATCCTGTAGTTTATGACAGTTTAAAGAGAGAATCATGTTGTTTATGACCGTTTAAAGAAGGAATCTACAGTTCATGAGAGTTTAAAAAGGGAATTATGTTGTTTATGACCGTTTAAAGAGGGAATCATGCAGTTTATGACAGTTTAAAAAGGGAATCATGCAGTTTATGACAGTTTAAAGATGGAATCATGCAGTTTATGACAGTTTAAAAAGGGAATCATGCAGTTTATGACAGTTTAAAGATGGAATCATGTGGTTTATGACAGTTTAAAGAGGGAATCATGTAGTTTATGACCATCTAAAGAGGGAATCATGCAGTTTATGACTGTTTAAAGAGGGAATCGTGCAGTTTATGAAAGTTTAAAGATGGAATCATGCAGTTTATGACAGTTTAAAGATGGAATCATGTGGTTTATGACAGTTTAAAGAGGGAATCATGCAGTTTATGACCATCTAAAGAGGGAATCATGCAGTTTATGACTGTTTAAAGAGGGAATCGTGCAGTTTATGAAAGTTTAGAGAAGGAATCATGCAGTTTATGACAGTTTAAAAATGGAATCATGTGGTTTATGACCGTTTAAAAGGGGAATCATGTAGTTTATGACAGTTTAAAGAAAATGTGCATGGTTTTATGACCGTTTAAAGAGATTATGCCAGTCTGAGGAGAATGTCACAACATTTATGACAGTTTAAACAAAAATGGCATTGTAAATAGTATGTCTGTCAGCTTATGACATTGTAAAGAAAATATTTATGTGTTAATATCAATTTAAATGAATTTCCCTATGTTTATGACAGTTTAAAGAGACTGGCAGCTTAAATAGCAGTTCATAAAGCTTACAATAGTTTAAAGAGAATGTCCTCGATATTATGCCAGTTCATAGAGAATGTCCGCGATATTATTCCATTTTAAGGAGAATGTCCCTGATATTATGCCAGTTTAAAGAGAATGTCCCTGTGTTTGTATTAGTTTATATAGAATGTTCCTGCGACGGTTCCATTTTAAATAAAATGTATCCAAGTATATGTCAGTTTATAGAAAATGTCTCTAAATTTAAGCCAGTTAATAAAGAAAAGTAAACTTTTATTACAGACAATGTATCTTAAAGGGTTTAAATTTTTAATGAATGCACACGAGAAGAATTCAGTTTATTTAGAATATCATTAAATGAATTTCGTTTTATTTTTTCTTTTGAGAATGTCTCGGAGTGCATTTCACTTTAGAGAGAATGTCGATGTGTGGATTTAACCTAACAGAGAATGTCAGTCGGTGGATGCGAATTTGTAGGGACATTTAAGTAGAGTTCAGTCACTAGTGAATGCCAGCTGGTAGGTTTCAGCCTTTTCAAAGCGTCTTCAGTTGTATTTCATTCAAGAATGTCAAGAATGCAACCTTTTAGCGTAGCATTGATTTCATTGATGCTGGAGCCAAAGTTGATCCGTTGAACTTGGATCAATTATGTTTCCAGAATAGGCAAAAGAAGTGTTCTTTAGCAGTAGTTGCTGGTAGTTAAACCTAATGCGGGTGGTGTTTGAGAAAGTGTTTGTCATCTTTTTAATACTGCATCAAGCGAAACAAATATTGAAAACAAACTTCAAACAAATTTATACATAAACTTGATAAAATCTTTAAAATATATATATATATATATATATACATATATATATATATATATATATATATATATATATATATATATATATATATATATATATATATATATATATATTAAATTAGTTAATAGCCTAAATTGTTACATGTAAAGCTTGATCATTTAAAAAAGAAAATTCATTTTTTTTTAAATATACCCATACGATTTTTAAAACCTGGCAGGCCAGCAACGCGTTTGTGACAGTGCGCAGTCAACCTTATTTCATACATAGTTTTGTCATGTTTTTTATGAACTAGGCTATAGTTACTGACATTAGGTTTAAGAAATAGATAATGCACGAGTACAAAGAAAGAATAAAAGAAACAAAAACACTTTTATATTGAATGGTATCACAAATATCTGGTGATAATAGGGGTGCTGCCTTTCTGCGTTAACTGTGCATGAGTCGCCAATGGCTGGGAATTGTTCGCCCCTGGCGGGTTGGGGTGGGGGGAAAAAAAGGGGGGGGGGGTGGCTGGGAATCAGATTGCATTTGTTATTGCTCGGTCTCGGAGCTACTTCTAAAGACTTTTTACTGCATAGTTAGGAAATCTGTTTTAATGCTTTTGGAAAAAAATTCAAAGGATTACAAATATACTGGGGTATCCCAGTAAAGCAGTCTCAAACCTTAGAGTGTTGTGAATAACCACTAAATCAATAACTATATCAGTAGGTTAATGTTGCGAATTTCATTATGCTCCCTTCTGATGAGAAGTTACCACTAAAAAGGAGTGTTTTGAAGGGAAGGGGGCATTCCTTTTTCAAAAGATCATTTGCTGCTGTCGGCGTCTGAGGCTTAGGCTTTGCTAACGCTTTTCGTAATGCTAGGGTGCCGGGTTCGATCCCAGCTGCTGACGGTTTGTCTTGCGTTAGTTTCGACAGTGGCACCGAGAGCTGACCGTGTAGGAAGCAGTGGAAAACTAGTGGACGCATACTTTTTATTGGAAAAACCACAGTAGCAAAAACTGAACTTGTTGGTTCTGCAACATCAATTTAAGGCTACACAACTTTCTTCAAATGGCGCCCAAGGTTTCTTCGATCGGCCATATCCTTCGTACGTAACTGGCCACTAGTGGCTACCGAAACCACCTGTCTGTCTGATAGTTGTGGGTTTGAATTCGCAGGAGGTAAAATTTTTAACACTCAGCTAGGCGTCTTCTTCTTCTTTCTTCTTTCTTCTTTCTTTCTTTCTTCTTCTTCTTCTTCTTCTTCTTCTTCTTCTTCTTCTTCTTCTTCTTCTTCTTCTTCTTCTTCTTCTTCTTCTTCTTCTTCTTCTTCTTCTTCTTCTTCTTCTTCTTCTTCTTCTTCTTCTTCTTCTTCTTCTTCTTCTTCTTCTTCTTCTTCTTCTTCTTCTTCTTCTTCTTCTTCTTCTTCTTCTTCTTCTTCTTCTTCTTCTTCTTCTTCTTCTTCTTCTTCTTCTTCTTCTTCTTCTTCTTCTTCTTCTTCTTCTTCTTCTTCTTCTTCTTCTTCTTCTTCTTCTTCTTCTTCTTCTTCTTCTTCTTCTTCTTCTTCTTCTTCTTCTTCTTCTTCTTCTTCTTCTTCTTCTTCTTCTTCTTCTTCTTCTTCTTCTTCTTCTTCTTCTTCTTCTTCTTCTTCTTCTTCTTCTTCTTCTTCTTCTTCTTCTTCTTCTCTTCTTCTTCTTCTTCTTCTTCTTCTTCTTCTTCTTCTTCTTCTTCTTCTTCTTCTTCTTCTTCTTCTTCTTCTTCTTCTTCTTCTTCTTCTTCTTCTTCTTCTTCTTCTTCTTCTTCTTCTTTTTCTTCTTCTTTTTCATCCGGTAAAGGTCAGTTGGCACTTTATGATGTGGTGTACTGCGATATCAGCTAGGGCTATACCGAATAGTGATTTTCACTATTCGGCCGAATATGAATAACGGGACCAACTATTCCGCCGAATACGAATACGAATAGTGTATAGTGTATGAAATATATCTGGGGGGAAAAAAAACACATTCATAATGTCAAATGTACGCTGAACTTTTACTTCACATAAAGTAGCATAGAATAGTCATCTTCTTCTTTAGCATCCTGAGCCCTTGAGGTTTACTGCTGCAGATATCGTCTCCATTCATCTCTCTGGCTGGCCTTATCTTCACAATTTGTGACACCAGTTGTTTGCAGGTCTGGCTGGACATTATCTCTCGATGTTAGCTCGCATGATGCCAGTGATCAATGGTGATTTAAGCAGATTATGTGTTACGTTATTGCTTCTCACTCTCCATTCCCCGCTGTTAGCATGTTTGATGGGTCCAAAGATTTGTCGTAAGACTGTTTTCGAAAACCTGTAATAAGGCCTCATCTTTTTTATTTCTGCTTCAAGTTTCAGAGTCATTTAAAACGACTGGTCTTATCGACATTTTATATATTTTGATTTTGGTGTTGCGAGACAGACACTTTGACTTTAGCAGATGTTGAAGGGCATAGTATACTTTATTTCTAGATTGTATTCTAGATTGTATTTCTTCTCTCAAAATGTTGGAGCAGTTGGAGTTTGTACCCAAGTACTTATATGTTTCCGTTCTTTTGATTTTCATATTATCGACTTGGATGTGGCCGGAATTTATATTCTTTCCATGTCTTGTTAGTATTCGTACAAAATAGTAAACATTTAAAAACATTTTATGTTTTGCATCCTTCAGTCAGTCTGTGGTAACTAATAACTAGGAATAAAAGAATCCTAAGTATTATAACAAGTAACTAAACTTGTAAATTGTCACTGACAGATTAGTTAATGCATGAAAGCTGCATTAGCTTTCAAGAAAACCAACTGTTCCATGTTGTCAGCATTAAGGCCGTGTATGCAGGAGCGAGTGTAAGGTAACTACTATTCGCATTCGGCCCGACCGCAACTATTCGGCCGAATATCGAATAGTCAATAGGTCTACTATTCGGCCCCGAAGCGAATATTTGGTACAGCCCCAATATCAACACAGACGTTTTTAAGCAGACTTCTAATGAGTAAAGTGAATCATTCTCCCTAAAACTTGGTGATCATTGTTTATGATGTGCTAGATCCATACTTGATAATCACTGCCCATGATGTGCTAGATCCATACTTGATAATCACTGTGTATTATGTGCTAGACCCATACTTGATAATCACTGTGTATGATGTGCTAGATCCATACTTGATAATCACTGTGTATGATGTGCTAGACCCATACTTGATGATCACTGCGTATGATGTGCTAGACCCATACTTGATAAACACGGCGTATGATGTGCTTGACCCATACTTGATAATCAATGTGTATGATGTGCTAGATCCATACTTGATAATCACTTTGTATGATGTGCTAGACCCATACTTGATGATCACTGCGTATGATGTGCTAGACCCATACTTGATAAACACGGCGTATGATGTGCTTGACCCATACTTGATAATCACTGTGTATGATGTGCTAGAACCATACTTGATAAACACGGCGTATGATGTGCTAGATCCATACTTGCTAATCACTGCGTATGATGTGCTAGACCCATACTTGATAAACACGGCGTATGATGTGCTGGACCCACACTTGATAAACACGGCGTATGATGTGCTAGACCCATACTTGATGATCACGGCGTATGATATGCTAGAGCCATACTTGATAATCACTGCGTATGATGTGCTAGACCCATGCTTGATTATTATTGCGTATGATGTGCTAGACCCAAACTTGATCAACTTCCGGAGACATTTGCTGGTCTTCATTTTAGGATGGATCAATTTGAGAACCTTAGATCCATTCTAACGAAATAACCTTCGATACAGACTGAAGCTTAAGCCTGTAGCACAGAAGGACAAGCGTCAATTCGTCGGACTCTCCAGATTCATGCGTACTGGGCATATAAGGCTAGACATATATTTTTTTTTTTTAACCGACGGCACTCGGTGGGTAAATTAATCAGTATCACGCTAGCCATCTTCACTTCCCAGCAGTTTACCTAATACCCATTTCAGGTTTGGCAGACGTGGGACCCAGTGTCATTTTTTGAGAAAAAAGTCCTACTCTGTCAAGATCTGAACCCACGACTCTCAGATCCTCAGGTTATTACCCAGCCGCTACACCCCGGCGGCTGCCTCCAGATGACACAGATAACAAATACTTCTCTGCAGATGAAGAATGAAAGAATACAGAAAAATAAGGACGAATATGAAAACAAATAAAAGTATAGTAAGCAAATGTAAACTCTTTCGGTACCATTGACCCAACATCGGAGAGCTCAAAGAGTTAGGATCCTTCTGCGATATCAATAACCATTTTGCCATCCAGTCTCGACTGAAATGTGTTAAATTACATATAGAAATGTAAAGTCTCTGGGGGCCATGCAGTATTACACTGGAGAAAATTGAGGTCTTGGGGGACTATGGGATCAAAATAATAACTTGTGTAAATAATAGCTATTATAATGACCGCACTCTAAGTGACCTATTATAATTCTTATTTAGAACTCTCCGTAGAAAAGTAAGTATTTTTAGAATGCGAAGAGGATCGCACACACAACCACACACACACACACAAACACACACAATATAAATATTTCGAGTCATCTGACAATGGTATTGCTGAAAATAACTTTGAGCACAGTGGGATATAAAATAACACGAGAAACTAACGATAAACAAAGTGAAATTTTAGAGAAAAATGAAAAAAGAAGACCATACGCATTCCCATAACACCACTCAGAGAACATACGCTCACACACACACTCACACACACACACACAGAGAGAGAGAGAGAGAGAGAGAGAGAGAGAGAGAGAGAGAGAGAGAGAGAGAGAGAGGAGAAGGGAGAGAGATAGGGAGAGAGGAAAGAGAGATACTACATATCTTTTAAATCACGTCCGGCTGCAAATTCAGTCCTGACAACTGAATCACGGTACATTTTGGAGAAGTCCCTCTCTAAAAAAGGTTACTGGGAGCGTTTCCATGTTGCATTGTGTGACATATTAATATGCCTACAAAGTCCTGTGTTCTAAACGTATTCGTATTACAAATCTACAAATGGGAATTGTGAAGTGGATGTACAGCAATTTTAATTTTAATTTCAATTCACGGAAGACAGTTGTGTTGTGATGTGTGTGTCAGTGTCACTGTTTCTAGTCAGTAGTTCGTATTTTTGGGAACTGGCTGTTTATTACTTTTCCTCTTTAAATGTAGAAATCTTACTTTTAGGAATAATACAAACAGGTAATTTAGAAGCCATATCTGGAGAATATCGACAGTTGTCAGGTGCAAACTATCTTGTGTTTGAAGAAAACTATTGCTTTTATATTGACTGTGCATATATGGTGCAACCACACTGTGGATAAATTGTGTCAAGATATTTCGGAGTTCTAGGTAAGTGGATGAAAATAATATTTAATTTACTAACTAACCTCTCACAGCAAGTCACTCTTTGCCTCTTTACTAATTGTTGACTAACAGTATAATTATATGTTGTAGCAGTACACTAATAATATTAATCCTTAACCATTTGACTTATGCTTCGCGAACACTGGCTGTAAACTCTTGCGGAAACTTCTGGTAGTTTATCCACTTCTTTTGCATATTTGCAGTTCTACGGTCTTTGTTAATTTTTGTAAACTGGCTTTTGCTTTGCTTCGCTAACACTGGCTGTAAACTCTTGCGGAAACGTCTGGTTGTTCATTTACTTCCTATGCATATTTGTTACCAAAAAAATCGCAATGGTAAGGAATTGATTTCATCCATCAAGATGAAACTGGACAAATTTGTTTGTGCTGTTTGTACCTTGAGCATACATATTTAGTAGTGCTATAAGTACTGTTAAAAAAACTACTCTGGATGAAAAAGGTATTGCACATATCAATTTCATACTGATTGTGCTTGTTTACTAATTATTAAATAACAGTATAATTATATGTTGTAGTAGTCTACTAATAATAATATTAACCATCAATTATTTATATTTATGTTATGTATGATATGTGTATGTTTCATAGCAGTATTTTTATGCGCTAAATTTGATAAAGTACAAATGTCACCCCTCCCCTCCTCCCCCCCCCCCCGCTCCTCTGATGCAACAATACCCCCTCAGAATCAAAGAGTTAGCACTGATATTTCTTTACTTTTGCTGAAAGAACTTTTAGTTTACATCTAAACGTTATTGATGTTTATGTTCATGTTGACTGTAGCAAAAGCATTTTTGTTTGTCTGTAAGAGCCTTTATTGTTATATTTATTCGGCACACTTATTTACCTTAGAAATGACGTACAATTCTAAAAAATATGTCGAGTATCAATGAAACTGTAGTTTAATTTGCGTATACATCTCCTCGATTTAAAGCTGTGGACGCAGAGGGACTCAATTCTTGCACAAGAACGGGAATTCCCGTTCGAGCTGTACGGCCTTATAAATCTGGAGCTGGCCGTGTTTTAAACATAGAACAGTTTGTTACAAATCGTTTAGAAGATGCTGTATGACAAATCCTGACATTTCTTGCTGTTTTTACAAGTCACTTCTACGCTCAGTAGTTTTCCATTGCTCACTGTACTGTCGGTGCTCCATACCTTTTCTAAAATCAAAGAGTCTGCTGCCAAATCGACCGTACCTGAATTGAACCGGTATTTCAGAATTAAGCACACTTGCAATACCTAAGCCACAGACACTGACATCATCCTCCCGCCCCCACCCCCCCCCCCCCAAAAAAAATCACAACACAGCTAAGAATATACTTACATAAGGGGGAAATCAACAGACAAACAAAACAAGAAATCGACATGTAACAGGTAATTATCCTAAACCAGATGCATAAAACAAGACAAAATTGAACCCAGCTGCTTAATTTGTGAGACGCAGCTAGAAGTTTACAGGGAGCTTATAGTGAGATCGGACGTCCGTATGTATTGTTGCGCACGTAAAAAATCCCTTGGCAGTTAGAAATCGAAAAAGGTAGCCTAAAGGCGCTGCCGGGGCAAAACTTAGAGTTAAAAATCTTCCCAAAATATTTCAGGATCCTCACCGGTGCTACGGAGCCCGTGCATTGCGATGAGACACTTCAGGCTCAGACTTGAGTAAGAATTATAACAAAGCACTTATGAGTTACTGAACTTGTGCCATGATGTTGATCCGTTGTTCAAACCTCAAAACATTTAGATGTTTATTAGGCCCGGATATGATAAGAAAAATAATTATAAAGCCCCTGTTAAAAATCGCATATATACCTGGCTTAATCTTAAATATATCATACCTGACGAAATTTCTTTGTACGCTATAATTTGCAAAGTCGATAGTGACATTTAGTATATTTATCTGGTCAAATCTTGGTGTAGTAATTGTTCTGACGTCACATTATGTATGAGGCTAGCTTGGTCATTAAATTCCCTGAAGAGTGGCGTGGGCGATCTCAGACAAAACATTCCCGTTTCTGTATTGACGCCTTCCTATGCTATGACGAAATGGTCTCACGGAGCGTCTCTCGTTGTCCACCTCCGTCTCACCTTCCATAAACCAATCAAGATGTCACAATATGTTCCATCTTCTCTCTTGTTATACTGTGGCCAAACAATAGCGACTGCTTCTTTCTGATGTTTCTATTTCCGAACATCTCGATTTCTCATTTTAGTTGTCAAGGCAATTTCAAGCGTTTTTTTTACTACAACTGATTTGCGTTAGAGTTAGGAATCGACATCAAAGCGTTTGGAAGATTCCCATAAACGCTCCTTTCTCATTGTCAGCAGCCAGCAAGATGTTACAATTCTGACGTTACCATTTTGCAGTTTGAGTGTATGTCCGTCGTGCCTGAGTGTCGACGTATCTTCAGGTCACTTCCCATAGCAACACTCTTTTAAGACAGGAATGATCTATGTGTGCTTCTGCACTGTTCATTAGTCCACAAAGGACTTCGACAACAGAACAACTGAAGCAATAGAGGCAGAATCATCACGGAAAGAAATTGTATAACATTGCTCTCTGTGGTTCCCTGTCTGATGCCAATATTGTTACATGGCCAAACCATTTGATTTGTTGTTTACCTATAAAGTTCAGTATTGATTCCATCTGTCTTCTGATGACAGTGAATAATCAAACTCAAAATAATGAGCAAGAAAGAAAAACGCAGGGTGAAGACAAGGAGGAACTTCTGTGAGCATGACACCTGGAAGTTCTGCTCACACATGTTCTTATTTTTAGATGTTGTAAATACTTCCTGTGACGTGTCTGTTATTCCACCTGGTCCTGTTTTCCTGAAACCAGCCCCAGGCAGAGCTGACAAGTACTGTTCACATCTGAGGGCCAGCGTGACCCTGACTTCTCTCCCACTTCAAACCACAGAATCTTCTGCACTTTCGTTTCTCTCACCGGGTGGCTTTTCTGTTCTCTTGGGATTTTGCATTCGTTGTTGTAAAAAGTAAACGTTCCCCCTTTCACGTCTTTAGGTGTACTGGAAATATAGGGTTAGATTTATAGTTTACATTCACAGTATAAGGAAAACGTACGAGGTGATAGTACACATCCTTGTCTTAATACCCTCTTTTTGCTCTGAAAAATTTCCAGATGGTTATTAATTCTCATAGCTGCTGTTTGCTGCCAATTCATGCTCTTTATCATTCGTAAATCTGTGAAACATTGGCTTCCAGGTCATCATCATCATCATCATCATCATCATCAAATATAATAATCATCATCATTAATTTCCACTTCTGCCGTTAAGCGTTTGAGGGGAGGAACAGTTTGCGATCCATTGCCTTATAGGCAGCAATGGCTGTTGTCATTTCGTGTCGGCTCTTTAAGGTCATCAATCCATTTCTCCTAAGGCGACCTCTTGCTTTCACTTCAATCTGTTCATGTGTAGCGTCTGCGTTGGTAGTTGTTATGGTTGCATTTTACTAAATAGCTAAAAAAATCTGACCTTCTGTTTCTCAATGAATTTGCGCATGGTGTTGTTTCGACAGTCTGTCTGATACTATCTCTAACTTTGTCGCGGATGATTAAGTTGGCGGCTTTTCTCATGCACTTCCCCACCAGTAGCCCCTTTGTGGGATGCAGTATTTTGTTATTTAAATCTCCACCCTGGATTTTGCTTAGGGGCCCTGAATTTAGCTGGGCCACATTTAGAGTGGCCATGATGCAAAAACGGGTTTCCGGGACCTCTCCACGGGTGATCCTAATCAGCGTGGTGGCACTTTGAGTCACAGGGTGTTCATCGCTTGTGTGATGTCCTGGTGGGGTACAAAAAGCAGGCACTTCCTCCATAAATACTTCCAGGTCAGCCCAACTGGAATCAGATACTAGAAAATTCCAAGGAAAGTCAGGACGGCCTGTGTGATCTTTATCACATCACCTATAGCGTGCCCAGTGTTATTTAAAAAATACTGGTCTCAGTTGGTAATGGGGTGATTATCACGTTGTTGACCGCTTTGCTGGACACTTTCTAGATGTTATGATATGTTATCACAATCGACGTCACTGCACATTAAGCACTCCCGTGCGTGCTCGGTCCAATGTAGCAGTCACTCCTACTAACTATTCCCATGCCTTACTCCCATGTGACGCAGTCGCTTTAGTTTTAGGGATTCCTCATTATCCACTAGCCCAGTCCGAACATCGTTGACGATATCTGCTCTATCTATTCTTCTTCCCACATGCGTTGGTGCATCGCTTGCCAGTTGGTCCGCTCGCTCATTACCTTTTACGCCCGCATGACTAAGTGTGTAGATCCAGACGAGGGAGGTTAAATGCAATTTTTGAATGCTTTCTAATTTTAAATGAGTTCGATTCGGGATGCCAGGTCCATAAATAATTTAATTTCCCCTTCAGAGAGATTCAAATACACCACGACTGGTCAAGCAAGCATAACCACGTGACCAGGTCTTCAGTTGAACATAATACTAGTCTAAGAATATACATCAGGTAGTAAAAAACGTGACTGAATCTTTGCCAGATAAACGATAAAAAAAAAAAAAAGTAAAGTCAAAATCCTTTTTCACACTTTAGATGCATCAGGCATTTGGGAAGAGCATCCCATATTTTTTTTTTTACAGATGAATCGGCACTAGGTGGGTTGTAATGGTGTGAATTCACGGGGAAACTACAGAGAGCTCCCGATGGGGAGGACAAGGTCAGAGGACCAGTGATACAAAAGAAAAACGAGATAAGTGGGTCTCGAGTATCTCGTAGTGAGCGAATAAGGGATATAATAAAAGCGTGTGGTCAACATTTCGCCAGCCTTCTTTACTTCCCCAGGACAACCATCATGGTACCAATTATAGGCTGGGTCGAAAAAAAAGGCGTTGATATCGCAGTCTAGCTATAAACCACAACACAACGTGCCAGCTGCCCAATTAAGAGCCAACACAAAAAAAAAAACCCGGCAGGACGCCGGTCACCCGTGTGACAGGCGGAACACTTACAGCTACGCTACCAAAGACTCAAGTATTTAGTAGAAATGAACTACGTCGTTCGTGGTTTATGCTACACTCATACAAACGACTGCCTTCTCTAATTTGCCTAACAACTGAATCACGATACATTTTGGCTGAGTCCCCTCGAAAATAGGTTACTTGAAGCGTTTCCATATTGCATTGTGTGAGAATATAATATGCTTACAAACTTCTGTGTTCTGATTGTATTCGTATTACAAATCGACAAGCGGATATTGTAAAGTAGATATACAAGATTTTCATACTTTGTTGTTAGATTACAGAAATTTTAATTTTAATTCACGGGAGACAGTCGTGTTGTGATGTGTGTCAGTAATTCTGATTTGTGGGAACTAGCTGTTTATTACTTTTCTACTTTAAATGTAGAAATCTTACTTTTAGGGAAAATACAGACAGGTAATTTAGAAGCCATATCTGGAGAATATCGACAGTTGTCAGGTGCAAACTATCTTGTGTTGGAAGAATATTGAATGTGCATAAATGGTGCAACCACGCTGTAGATAAATTGTGTCAAGATATTTGGGAGCTCTAGGTAAGTGCATGAAAATAATATTTAATTTACTAACTAACCTCCCACAGCAAGTCACTCTTTGCCTCTAATTGTTGACTAACAGTATAATTATATGTTGTAGCAGTACACTAATAATATTAACTCTTTGAGCCCAAGGAACGCATCATAAGGTTCATAGGTTTCTACCTAGAAGCCCAATGAACGCACGATACGCCGATTTTATTACTGTCTTTACTACCCCCTGGGCCTGTGATGCTAAACCCCCTGTGACTCAAAGAGTTAATCCTTAACCATTTGACTTATGCTTCACGAACACTGTCTGTAAACTCTTGAGGAAACTTCTGGTTGTTTATCCACTTCTTATGCATATTTGCAGCTGTACGGTCTGTGCTAATTTTTTTAAACTGGCTTTTGCTTCGCGAACAATGGCTGTAAACTTTTGCAGAAACTTCTAATTGTTCATCCACTTCTTATGCATATTTGCAGTTGTACGGTCTGTGGAAATTTTTGTAAACTGGCTTTTGCTTTGCTTAGTGAACACTGGCTGTAAACTCTTGCGGAAACTTCTGGTTGTTCATCCACTACTTATGCATATTTGCAGTAGTACTGTCTGTGTTAATTTTTGTAAATTGGCTTTTGCTTCGCACACACCGGCTGTAAACTCTGGCAGAAACTTCTGGCTGTTTATCTTATTCTGGACTTTAGTCTTGTTCCAGACAGTTTTGAACACCGAGATCCGGTATTTATATGGGGATTTTTGTGTTTGATATGTGTATGTTGCTC
Source organism: Candidula unifasciata (assembly GCA_905116865.2). NCBI lineage: Eukaryota > Metazoa > Mollusca > Gastropoda > Stylommatophora > Geomitridae > Candidula > Candidula unifasciata. The sequence goes on along the minus strand of CAJHNH020000713.1, from coordinate 64,943 downwards.
AGCTATTTGCGGTTATATGGTCTTTTTTAATTTGCTTTAATTACCTTTAAAATAATATACCATTCATGATACTTATACGCGTTGTTGCATGCAGTAATTAGAAATATGTGTGATGTATTTTTAAACAGTTACCAAAAAATTCACAATGATAAGGAATTGATTTCATCCAAGAAGATGAAACTGGACAAATTTGTTTGTGCTGTTTGTACCTTGAGGGTACATATTTAGTAGTGCTATAAGTACCGTTAAGAAAACTACTCTGGGTGAAAAAAGTATTGCCCATATCAATTTCATACTGATTGTGCTTGTTTACTCATTATTAAATAACAGTATAATTATATGTTGTAGTAGTCTACTAATAATAATAATAACCATCAATCATTTATATTTATGTTATGTATGACATATGTATGTTTCATAGCAGTATTTTTATGCGCTAAATTTGATAAAGTACAAATGTCACCCCTCCTCCTCCCCCCCCCCCCCCCCCCCCCCCCCCCCCCCCCCCCCCCCACCCCCCCACTCCTCTCTGATGCAACAATACCCTCTTAGAATCAAAGAGTTAGCACTGATATTTCTTTACTTTTGCTGGAACAACTTTTAGTTTATATCTAAACGTTATTGATGTTTACGTTCATGTTGACTGCAGCAAAAGCATTTTTGTTTGTCTGTAAGAGCCTTTATTGTTTTATTTAATTGGTACACTTATTTACCTTAAAAATGACGTATGGTTCTATAAAATATGTCGAAAATTAATGAAACTGTAGTTTAATTTGTGTATACATCCCCTCGATAAAAGCTGTGGACGCAGACGGACTCAATTCGTGCACAAGAACGTGAATACCCGTTGACCTGTTAGGCCTATAAATAGAGAAGGCAGTGTGTACAAACAAACACGCGCGGAGTATAAGGCAACGTTGTGTGAAAATTTGAAAGCCATCGGTGAAGAATTGTCGGAGATTATAGAAAACAAAAACGGAAATTAACATATATATATATATATATATATATATATATATATATATATATATATATATATATATATATATATATATATATATATATATAATTATTTTTATATATATATATATATATATATATATATATATATATATATATATATATATATATATATATTAGCGGCAGTGAAGGTCTTGGATTTGAACCCTTATCTGGGTACCAGGCAATATCCTGGGGAGTAAATGTGGTCCTCGTAATGTTGACACATAGAGTGGCAATTGGTCATTTAGAATATAAGTCTTGCGTCATATGCACTGCTTGATGTTTGTACGCAACTGCAATCACTGGTAATGATGCTTTCTTCTGAAGTGTGATGTAAACAGAAAATATAAATGCCGGCTTGTTATGTCTGTGGTAATTACACTCACAATATGCCACGAAAACTCCGATGTATTGATCGCACACTTACTGGAGACAAACAGGAAGAGTGAGAATTGTGAGATGAAATAGTAAATGATAGAGATTTACAGGTACTGAACTGCCTTTCACGGAAGATGAATCAGCAGACGATATACATGTTAAGGCACGTAAAGTAAAAGATATGTTTCACGCCCGTGGAGCATAGGGCATATAATGTCAGACCCACATTTCTTTAGACCAGTTACCACTCTGTATATGACATGGTCAACATTACCCCTCCCGTACTTACTTGTCAAGACAATATCTGGTACTCACTGAGCCAATGTCAGTTTTGAAACCCCCATAAATGTATTAATGCGCATGTAAACCCTAGACCTTGCAGTTTCTAGATTTATAAATTATGACTGGCCTAACATAGTCTAAGCAGAAACATGGAGAACAGCTAAGGCAATTAATAATAAACTACAAACATTAATTAACTGGTGCCTTTGCAGAATAGAGGGAATTAAATAGTTTGATAGAATCTCAAGTGAAAGACAAACATAATGAGAAAAAAGCGGGCGAATAATAATGTGGTTTCTCTTATTGGCATCCCAGGTCGACCCAGCCTTGAGTGGGTACCGGGTGCAATCCCGGGAAGTAGAGGCGGCCGGCGTGATGCTGACCACATCACCCATCTTGTGCCGTTGGTCTATAAAAATATAGGTCTAGCCCTATATGCCCTATACGCCTAAAGGCGTGGAAAGGGTCCTTTACTTACTTACTTATTGGCCTACCCATTCCAAGACATTGAGCAGCAATGTAGATGAAGATGATGAGCAGTGTTTGGTCACTAATGTAGTGTAACACAGTTAAGTCATTACTTGTTTGAAGAAAGTGGGTTATTACGCAGAGTTATGGTGTACTGAAAATCAACAAGTTTTGGCAGCCTTGACATTCCCTTTTCCAGAATCTTCTTTTCTCGCCAAAACAAGCTATTGACATCAAACTGATGTTGTCTGGCCTTGGCCTTCTTTCTAGAGGTTTTGAAATGCATTCTTTTCATCATGTGACCCAACCTTGTCGTACTAGTGAATACCTTGTTGACGTGCCCTATCAAAGCAAACGCAATTGTCCTTGTTTTCCTAGAAGCTTCTATGACCTCAATTGTCAGTTTAACTACTATATCTGCGTAGAATAGGATGATGAAATCTGATGCAATCGAGATATAATTAGAAAATCCCATGTGAGAACCTACCTAGTAAACAAGTTGAGGTGTACTGGAATATTCTAGAAGCAGACAAAGCGAGAAGAAAACAAATATCTAGCATTCCAGCATCCAAGTATAAATAGCGAGTAACAAAGCACTTTAGCAATTCTTCAGTCCACAAGACTCAAGAGAGGAGAGGCCAGTCACATGGACTCTCAAGACAGCCTTCAGTGGTAGAGATGTAAGCCCAACACTAGAAGCCTTCAGTCGTTGAGACTCAGAGGAAGAGCGACTAGTCTCAATGATCATCGATGCCAGCTCAACACTGGAAGAAGAGCAGCCGTTCATATTGAACCTCGAAGACAGTCACTGGAGAGCAGACATGAAACGAGACATCGAGCTACAAAGACGACACACAAGATACATGGATCCATGAACAGTGACATATTAGGAACACTATAGACATGTTAGAGTCGACGATCAAGCCGTTAGTACCAACAGTACTAGAAGCCAGGTGGCAGTTAGTAACACTAGAACCATTTTAACAAAGTAACTAGAGATGAAAAACACAACGCGAACCTACGAGTATTTAGCCATAGAGATAACTCAGCACTATTTAGAATATCATTGCTGTTTTTTTTGTGACTTTGCTGAAGTAACACAATAAAGACAGTACAGACGAGAACAGTTGTTTCCAGACATTTTGTTATACAAGTATCAGAGAAGCATGCAGCTAGGAAGACATCATCAGCATCATAACCACTATCGACACGACCATCTTTCTCCTCGTCTATAATCTTCCAATCGACTCCTCCTGTAGCAAACCTAAAGACGAACCTGGGTGTGACAAGAACACACGCAACGAAGAAGAGAGCAGTGCTACAGTAGATAAAGGTTGGGACATGAAGAACAATTAAGGCAAACACTAATAAACTACAAACATTCACTAACTTGTGCCTCCGCAGAACAGGTGGAATTAAATGGTATGATAGAATCACTAATGTACAGCTTTGGGAGAGGAATAAGCAAGTTCTAGTGGACCAAGAGGTGAAGAAAAGACGCTGGCTTTGGATAGGTCGCACGTTGAGAAACCTGAGAATAATCTAACCATAATGTCTTTGCAGTGGTACCCACAGGGGCATATAAATAAAGGAAGACCAAAAACACACGGAGGAGTGAGCTAGAGAGTGAAGTAAAAAAGATGGGGAGGACATGGGAGAGAGTCGCATGCAATAGCGAAGGATAGAACGACTTGGTGTGAGTTGATTGAGGGCCTATGCTCCATTAGGGGACAGAAGGCAAAAGAAGAAGAAGTATGTCAGTGCTTCCCGTACAGAGGGGCTCGATATTTCTTGTCCAAACCAACACAAGGCGATCTGCTGACAAATCGTCCAGAGCTGGGATCGAACCCAGTCCTTTAGAATTAGAAAGGGCGTTCGTAACGCCTGGACAACATCTTCACTGCCTAAAGTTTCTTAACTTAGTCTCTATTATTTCTGTGTGTGCCAAAGAACAAGCTATACACATTATTTCAATAAGCAATTTCTCTTAATTGTGATAATGACTGTCTTAATGTCTTCATGACTTTGCTCATTTCTGTTTGTGGAATCTTTGTGACGGTTCCCTTGTATATGTGAACACGATAGTTTGATTATGCTAAACATTCATGCAGAGAACAGTCAATATATAACTACGTTTACAGAGAAATCCTAGAATAATCTTCGGCCACAAAGAGTTATACACGAGTAGACAATCTCTGTTGTAGGTGTCATTCCGCAGTTGTGTTGATACTTCTTGACCGAATTCCCCGCCAGCTTTTATCTTGTTCACAGAAACGTTGCCTTAATAATTTAGTATCTCCTTGTGGGATGCAATTTTTCGTTATTTGAAGGCCACCCTAGCTTCTGCCGGGGGCCCTGAATATAGCTGGGCCACGAATGCGGCCATAACGGCTGAAAGGGGTTTCTGGGACCTCTGCAGGGGTGATCCTCATCCGAATGGTGCCACTTTGTGTCACCGGGTGTTTATCGCTTGTGTGATGTCCTGGTGGGGTACAACAAGCAAGCAAGCAACATTGCCTTGCCCCGGGGATTTAGATTTTTCCTACATAGATGTTAGAGGTTAAAGCTGAATGGACTGACTTCGTTGCATCGGATTTTATCCCATATAGCTCTGTCTCTCTCCACAGAACTGCTAGCAACCTGCAGAGAGAGCTTCACACAAAGCACGAACACCGTAGCTCAGCTGGGGATTCCCGGGGGGTTTCGGTAAAAATTGCACTTGAGAACTGATCGCCGCTGCCGTGAAATGAACCCATGAGCTTTGAACGCGAGGTACGCGGCTTGGTCACTTCGCCATGTCTTTTAATTATGTTGTGTAAAGAAGAACAGCGTGCAACTGGAGCAAGAATATTAACAGGAATCATGTCCCTACAGAAAATGTAAAGCAAGGACTTTCTACTCACTTTCTGCGAGAAGTGAATAGGTCAGATCTGTGACGTTAATCAAGAAGAAAGTTTTGGTTGTTCATCCACCTCTGGACTTCAAACTTGTGCTAGGACCATAGTCTAGTGTTGAGTGCACATCAGTTTTAGAGATAATTTATTTTATGCAGACAGTTGGCCCCTTGCCTCTCCTGCAGATGCAGTCCGACTTCGAATGAAAACCACCAATTTGTCGACTCTTACGACATGCTTGTTGGAGAGGCAGTGGGTCTATTCAAATTTTTCCCCACAATGAGACCCTGGACCCACTTGGGGATGTGAGGTTAATGAACATAAGCAATGTGGAGTTGGAGGTATGTTGCAGCAGATATCAGAATATACACTTAAGGGGTCCAGTACCGCGTGTCCGTTTCACGTACTTTGTCGTCGGGTTCAGTTTTTACTCGGATCTCAGGGGGTTGTAAATGAAACTACATGGTTGGTGCTTTCTGGGACGCTTAACTGTTCCACACACACAAACAGAGAGAGAGAGAGAGATCGAGAGAGAAGGGAAGGGGGGAGACCGAGCCATTAGGAAAAGCGGGTGTGATAAAGTCGATTCTTTTTAAATTTATAACTCCAAAGTGGTGATACGGAACCGAGAAAAGAATAACTGGTGATACGGAACCGAGAGAAGAATAACTTGTAATACGGAACCGAGAGAAGAATAACTGGTGATACGGAACCGAGAGAAGAATAACTGGTGATACGGAACCGAGAGAAGAATAACTGGTGATACGGAACAGAGAGAAGAATAACTGGTGATACGGAACCGAGAGAAGAATAACTGGTGATACGGAACAGAGAGAAGAATAACTGGTGATACGGAACCGAGAGAAGAATAACTGGTGATACGGAACCGAGAGAAGAATAACTGGTGATACGGAACCGAGAGAAGAATAACTGGTGATACGGAACCGATAGAAGAATAACTGGTGATACGGAACCGAGAGAAGAATAACTGGTGATACGGAACCGAGAGAAGAATAACTGGTGATACGGAACCGAGAGAAGAATAACTGGTGATACGGAACCGAGAGAAGAATAACTGGTGATACGGAACCGAGAGAAGAATAACTGGTGATACGAAACAGAGAGAAGAATAACTGGTGATACGGAACCGAGAGAAGAATAACTGGGACAGTCGATGACACCTGATCTGGCTGTCAAAGAAAGTGTTTTGACAGCCATGGGGAACAAATCATTTTTTGTCAATACTGGTTATCCTTCCCATTGATCATGTCTGTTGTATTATTTGATTTCTTTTTCATAATCATCATCATCGTCATCATAATCATCGTCGTCATCATCGTCGTCATCATTATCATCATCACCATTATCATCATCATCGTCGTCATCATTATCGTCAATGTCATAGTTATTTTTGATACTCTATCCATCATTTAATTACCCTCTCTTTGTAAATTAATATGTCATTGTCGGTTTTGTCGTCAAAATCCTAGCATATGCTTTCTAATGCCGGGTAGTCTTTGTATCGTGTGTGGTGTGGTGCGTGTGCGTGCGTGCGTGTGTGTGTGTGTGTGTGTGTGTGTGTGTGTGTCTTTTAATGTCTGTTCTTATTGCTTGTTTAGCTCTTTGCACTTATTATTTAACCAGCTTTCTTCCGTTTTGTTTTTCTATGCAATATATCCTTGCCAGCTGAGACATGAGGAAAACAGTGTCTTTAAGCTACACGGGGTTAATCCTAATGCATGGACGTGACAAATGGTCGGGAGATTAGTGCAGGATGACCTGAAAGCTGAAGGGATGTGGTTATATAGAAGAATGATGAGTACCCATGACAACATAAAAATTGTAATGAAAATGTCGTGAAAAACAAATTAACTCGAATCGCAACAGAATCTTTTTACGCTCTTTACGTGCATGTCTTAAGAACGGGAAGCTGAATCAAGTCAGAACAAAAACATTGGAAGGACAAGAGAGAGACAGGGAAGACAAAAGTTGCTGGATAATTTTGTGTCATGGCTTAGAAAGGTAAAAAATTATTGGCTGTAAATTATACAGAAGGCGATGGACAGTCAGGAGTATCAACACTAATTGGGTATAAACTATAGAAAATAAAAATAAGAAAAACAAGAAGACGAAGAAGAAGAAGAAGCAGCAGCAGCAGCAACAGCAGCAGCAGCAAAAGCAGCATCATGAGTAGTAACACCAGGAGCAGAAGCAGAAGAAGAACGACGGAAGACGGAGAAGGAAGACGAGAGAAGGGAGACGGGAGAAGGAAGAAGGGAGAAGGAAGAAGGAAGACAGGAGAAAGGAGACGGGAGAATAGAGACTGGAGAAGGCAGAAGGAATAAGGAAGACAGGAGAAGTAAGACAGGAAAAGGAAGACAGGGGAAAGAATACAGGAGAAAGAAGAAGGAGAACGAAGACGGGAGAAGGAAGACACAAGAAAGAAGAGAGGAGAAGGAAGAAAGGAGAATAAAGAGAGGATAAGGAAGAAAGCAGAAGGAAGAAAGGAGAATAAAGAGAGAATAAGGAAGAAAGGATAACGAAGAAAGGGGAATAAAGAGAGAATAAGGAAGAAAGGATAACGAAGAAAGGGGATGGAAGAAAGGGGAAGGAAGAAAGAGAAGGAAAAGGGAAGGAAGGAATGAAAAGGAAGAGAGGAGAAGGAAGAAAGGGGAAGAAAGAAAGGAGAAGGAAGAAAGGAGAAGGAAGAAAGGGGAGGGAAGAAAGGGGAAGGAAGAAAGAGGAAAAAAGAAAGAGGAAAGAAGAAAGGGAATGAAGAAAGGAGAAGGATCAACGGGGAAGAAAGAGGAAGGAAGAAAGAGGAAGGAATAAAGAACGGAGACGGACAAAAGGAAAAGGAAGAAAGGAGATGGAAGAAATAAGAAAGATGAAAGGAAATGTAAGAAAGGAGGAGCAAGTAAAGGAAGGATGAGTAGATAAATAATATTAATTTCTATTGAACACCACATGTTCAAATGCTGCACATTGCTTCTGGACGGTCAACTTCTTGATACCATTGTCGAAACCAAAGAAGGGCGCAAGGCCTGCAGCTGATATCGAACCCAGTACTCCTGCATTAAGACGCGCATTTGCAACACCTAAGTCACTGACGACTGATAAGGCTCATTTGAGGCATCGTGTAAAGAATATACACTTTAGTTAGCTTTTATTATAATTAATTTCAAACCTTCAACATTTGAGATGTATTTACATTTTAACTAAATGCCGTTATATAAATAATCTCGCATTTTAACCATTGGGTATCGCAGCCTAAAACATTGAATCACAGTGACTCTTAAAGCCACCTTGTTGGATGCAAATACAACAGGAGCGGATCCAGATACCCAACTGAACTGTAGAAAAAAATTATCTGGAGTCGTCCTACGACTACGAAATGTTGAAGGCAATTTTTCGATATTTGAAGCCCCGCCGTGGCTTTTGCCGGGGGCCCTGAATATAGCAGGGCCATGAATTTGGCCTAACGGCTGAAAGGGGTTTCTTGGACCTCTCCACGGGTGATCCTCGTCCGCATGGTGGCACTTTGTGTCACCGGGTGTTCATCTCTTGTGTGATTTCATTGTGGGGTACAAGAGAAAGTGAGACAGGCAGAGAGAGAGAGAGAGAGAGAGAGAGAGAGAGAGAGAGAGAGAGAGAGAGAGAGAGAGAGAGAGAGACTGTGAAATAATAAGAATAGTTATGGAGTGCTTGTGTTGATTTGCAGCGTACCGTAAAAAATATGCAGCTGATTTTAACTTTAATCCTTTTTTTCCCCTAATGATTGCTTTAAAACCTTTTCTTTTAACGAATATACCTGAATCTTAACAAAAATGTGATAATGTAATTAATCCCACAATTTGCTCCTTCGATATTCCAGCTTAAAAGATCGAAGTACAGTGACTCAAAATTTTTGTTTGGTATGCCAGTTAAGCAGGAGCAAAACCAAGATGACCCGTTCAACTGTACACAAGAATTTTTTTGGGCCACGCTATGATTACGAAATATCAACCCAAAAAAAAAAAAAAAAACCTCGCATTACTTTGCACTTCCTGTTTTAAAAAATGCATCTATGTAACTTTTACCTTGTATATGTATGTAACTATAATAATTTTGTTTAATAATGACGTTTTAAATGAATGTGTTCACATGGTAATTAATGTGACGTAATGCAATCTTTCTCTTAGTGTTCACGTGCTTTAACCTCTGGCGGAAAGGTCTAGTTGTTCGTCCATTCCTGGACTTTGGTCTTGATCCACAACTTGAGTTGTGCTTGCACATAAGTTTTACAGATCTGACTTATTTACAGGCGTTTTTTTTTTTTTTTTTTTGGTCTCTCAGGCAGGTGCACTCTGACTGTATAGGAAACACCCGATAACAATTAGTTGCTTCATACGACATGCCTATAGGAGGTGGTGGGTTTGGGGAAGGGGGGCAGTGAGTTTATTCTTTCTTCTCCAAAATGGAACCTCAGAATCCTCACGTGGAGTGATGTAATTAATCCTATATTTTCCTCTTGGGTTCAGCGGCCTTGAAAAACATAAGGCCGAGTGTGACTCAGAGAGCCAAGTTTTGCATTCGAATCCAAAGGGAACATATCACAGGTACCCCGTTTAATCATATAACATAATGATATTGGGTGGATCTATAGTTATGAAAGAACGAACCAATGGTCTTTATTGTTTAAAAGGGCACAAATCGGGCACACAGGCCGTTTTACTTACATTCGGCTCTTCTAGACAATCGTCTTTCACACAGTAGTTGCATCACAGCAGTTGCCAAGTAACCTGTTGCCCTCTTCGATGTGTGTGTGTGGGTGGGTGTGTGGGTGTGTGTGTGGGTGTGTGTGTGTGTGGGTCTTGGTTAGGTAAAGACAATATCTTTTTATATGTCTTTTTTCTGACCCTAGCGCCTGAAGAATTTACATCCCGCAGAATGCGTTAGTGACCTTTAACCCCCACCGAGACCACACAACAAACCATTAACACCCGGTGACACAAAGTGCCACTATTCCGATGAGAACCCCAAGGTGGAAGTCGCATAGATCCTGTTTAAAGGTAACGTTATATCATGGCCCTCGACGACGATTACATAACAAACTGCAGTCCAACCAGGTGAAGCTTTAAAATTTAAAAAGAAAACCGTATCTCATATAGGGACGGGACAAAAAAATATATGTGTTAGTGATGTAAAGACAATCTCATTTTATATTATATGTTTTCTTACCTTAGCGTTTGAAGAGTTTACATCCCGCACAAACAAGGTCTTGAAACAGATGGCCGTCACAAGAAAAACACAACCTAATATTCACCTATAGAGAAACAACTGCGCGCAGGTCAATAATTGTGAAGGAAAAAAAGTCGATATTTAAATCTGTAATTTCAATTCTTGGCGAGCTTCAAAACAAATAAACTGTCACGATCGAACACGTAAAAAGTGCGTAAGAGTCAATTCCGCTCAATAAATTCTAGAAACATGACATATTGATGTGTCCTTGATAAATGCGATAATTCAAGGGAAATAATATTTACCCAGTTTGTCCTAGATGTAATACGTAACTCATTTCTGGATACTGCGGATAATTCCCACTAAAGAACCAAAACAAACTATAATAACAACATAGCTTATATTGTTTTAAATTTAAGACAAGATTATCCTGACATTAGGACACATCTTTTTGTCATCTTGTCTTGCTAATCTCAAATAATCTTCGGTGATAAATCATCTCCCCTGATTAAAGATTAAACACAAACTTTCCGAGTTGTTCTCCGGTAACTTGACAGAACTGAAAGCGTGTCCACACAGCGTCTCCTATCAACCTGTCCTGCTGAGTCTGTGATAGGTACTTCCACACAGGCATTGGTTAAGTAAGGTGGGAGAGAGTTGAGACGTTGAGTGCGTGGCGCCGATTTCCGCTTGGATAGGTTTGCTTTCCTAGTGAGCCGGTCGCGAGATCTCGGCTCTAGGTGTGAAAAGAGGGTTCCTCGCAGAAACCTGTCAATGGCCAATTCAATCTAGTTGTCCAGTGTTGGCTGCAAATTCTTGTGTATTGATTTTTTTTTTTTTTAAATAGGAGTTAGATGCTAGTTATGTACAGGTATTCTGGTTTTTATATTACTGTAATGTCGTATATCTGTTTCTTGTATCTTTTCTTTCTTTACTGTTTTTTTTTTTTTTTTCTGTTATGTATGTATATTTTCTTCTCGCCTTCCTGCTTCTGTGTATGTATGTATCTCTCTTTCTAATCAGTTTCTTTCTGTGTGTGTGTGTGTTTTTTTTTTTTTTTATCTTTGATTTTCTGCATGTCACTCTTTATTTTTCTTTCATTTATGTTTTTTTTTGAATTTTGATGCTTTTTTCCGTTTTATTTCTGTTTTTTTTTTTTCTGTTTTTCTTTCATACATTATTTCTGTCTTTTATTCTCTCTGTCTCACTTTATCTCACAGTCTCTGTCTCTCTCCTTATATTTTTCTCGCTCTGTCTCCCTCTCTCTCTCTCTCTCTCTCTCTCTCTCTCTCTCTCTCTCTCTCTCTCTCTCTCTCTCTCTCTCTCTCTCTCCTGTTCAGACTGTTTACATTTCTCTGGGTAACGACAGACCTATGTCTCTGATATCCACTACTTCAAAACCATTGGGAAGGCAAATACGTAAAACAACATTCCACAATTTAACAAATTTAACAATCAGATTTTAGATCTATATAATATCTTTTCATACGGCTTTGACAAAATATGACTGACGACTGGCACGCTAACATCAACAATGGCAAAATTTGTGGAGCATTATGTGTTGTAGATTTTAAGAACATGAGAGAAAAATTACCACCTGTGAGATAAGATGTCTTCGAATGGCTGTGAATAAAACCAGAAGAGATCGAGTAAGAAGCGACGTGATCACAAGAACTGTTGGGACAATCCTTATCGTCAAATTTATTGAGAAACAAAGAATGAAATGGTTTGGCCATATAATGAGAATAAACCAACGATGCCAGCAGCAAGAGCGTACAACCTGAAAATAGAAACACCAAGAGACAAGGAAAGAATACTCAAATCCATATTCTTCTCGGACACATTGAGACTCCATAACATTACGGAATATCAACCATTCGAGCGCGCCCTGACTCGGCTGACGATCGTCTGATGAAATTCGACGCCTAGCGGCATAAGCAGATATTGACAGAAGAAGAAGAAGAAGAAGAAGAAGAAGAAGAAGAAGAAGAAGAAGAAGAAGAAGAAGAAGAAGAAGAAGAAGAAGAAGAAGAAGAAGAAGAAGAAGAAGAAGAAGAAGAAGAAGAAGAAGAAGAAGAAGAAGAAGAAGAAGTAAAAAAAAGAAAAAGAAAAAGAAAAAGAAAAAGAAAAAGAAAGAAAGAAAGAAAGAAGAAGAAGAAGAAGAAGAAGAAGAAGAAGAAGAAGAAGAAGAAGAAGAAGAAGAAGAAGAAGAAGAAGAAGAAGAAGAAGAAGAAGAAGAAGAAGAAGAAGAAAAGAAAAAGAGAAAGAAAGAAGAAAAAGAGAGAAGAAAGAAGAAGAAGAAGAAGAAGAAGAAGAAGAAGAAGAAGAAGAAGAAGAAGAAGAAGAAGAAGAAGAAGAAGAAGAAGAAGAAGAAGAAGAAGAAGAAGAAGAAGAAGAAGAAGAAGAAGAAGAAGAAGAAGAAGAAGAAGAAGAAGAAGAAGAAGAAGAAAAAGAAAAAGAAAAAGAAGAAGAAGAAGAAGAAGAAGAAGAAGAAGAAGGAGAAGGAGAAGGAGAAGGAGAAGGAGGAGGAGGAGGAGGAGGAGGAGGAGGAGGAGGAGGAGGAGGAGGAGGAGGAGGAGAAGGAGAAGGAGAAGGAAAATTGTAATAAAGGTGGACGCCAAATGCAGAAAGAAGTGGATACTATTACTAAACAGAGTAACAAAAATAGCATGTAGATTAACATAAGTAAAACTAAATACGTGGTAATAAGAATGACACGAAAGCTACAAACATTACATTTGCATAAGCCACCACTTGAACTAAACATTGACAAATAACTCAAATAATAGTAATTTGAACCGAACGCTAAACATTATAACCGACAGTCATTCAACTTTGATTTCCTTTGTTCGTATCATAATTACGAAAGCAGCCCAAAAACGTGTATCAGCTTGTCAAAATAGGTATTTTCTAGATTAAAATAAGCAAAAACACTTTCTTATTTTAATCGGTTACCTAGACAAACATCGATTACTGTTCCATAGATTAGAAAAGTGCTCCAAAATTGTTATAAAATGAGTTTGTGCACCCAGAAACCGGCTTTTCGCCTAACTTCTAGAGGAAAACACACGTTAGCAATCAATTTAAACGTTTTGCTCTTAACAAGGCTAAATTTGTTTATAAAATCTACCCAGAATGTCCCAAATTTCCGTTTCCGGCTGGTTATTATTAACATCAAGCGACTGAGTTTATTACCAGGAATGAAAAGAGAATTACTGGGAGAATTTTAAAAAAGGAGATAATGAAATATGCAATTCACATGAAAAGACAACACTTTAAAAAAAAAAAACCATATGTATGGAAACGTCGAGAGCGAGAAAGCAAGAGGTTGTCCACAAAGAGAACCACAATAAGGGATAAACAAACAACAGTCTAGGAGAGTGTACAAGAAGTTCAAGAAACAAATTATCCGTTGAAGCCAACCTTTATTGTGGAGCCGGCACCTGATCGATAAAGTTTATTGCAGGTGTCTAAACCGAGGATAGATTTATATTTAAAAATAACATTTGTTCAGATTACTCTGCCGTTTATTTTACCGCATTCCCCCCCCCCCCCCCCCCCCCCTTTTTTCCAAATTTTCCCCTCTCTCCCTTCTCCATTTAGGCCAAATAATGATTACATAACATTATGAATTCAGTTAAGGAAAGTTGCCCACGCCTCTGGCTATTGAGCATAGAAAGCTAGAATATTATTTCATAGACCAATCGGCTCTCGATGCATGATGTAGTTAAAATCACTTTGGCCGTCTTTACGTCCCATAACTTTTACCTGGTAACCATTTTAGGCTGGGTCGACCTGAAAGGTCATTTTATAAAAAAACAAGTTCAAACCGTATCTATTTGAACCCCTGACCTTCTTGTGCGCTGAGGAGCGTTGTACCATCACACAATTGTTATTTGTTACCAATAACGAGTGTGTGTGAATATGGGTGCTTCTTTTTGTGTCTGTGTCTCTGAATGTTTCTGTCGGTATATATGTCAGTCTGTTTATGTATCTGTTTGTGTGTATTATGTACGTGTATGTGAGTCTATGTCTGTGTGTGTGTACCTCTTTGTGCTTGTATATGTATGTGTATGTGTTGTGCCTATGTGTGCATATATATGTTTACCTGCCAACGTGTGTGTATATATATGTGTGTATGTGTGTGTTTTCTACATACATACACACATACACACATACATACACACATACACACACATACACACGCACACGCTCGCACGCATACGCGCACACGAGCAAACGCGCACGCACACACGTAGGTCTCTCTTTCCCCTCTCTCCACTCTCTATGTTTCTCTGTTTGTTCATGTTTACTATTGCTAGATGTATAACTGAATTGATGTAAAAAATAAAGGAGATTATACTGGTAGAATGTTAGACAGGTCTGTATACCCAATTCTTAACCCTTTGAACATAAAGTTTGCTTGTTCGTTCGACTGTTTGTTCGCCACCCCCCCCCCCCCCCATTTATGTCTGACTTTCTATTTCTTTCTTGTTTACTCTTTCTACTAACTTCCTGCCTATATTTTTAATCTAATTAATTTATTTAATTATTTCATTAAAAAATAATTCTTTCATTTGTATTCATTATTAACTTCTATTTTATCCGCCGCCCCCCCCCCCCCCCCCACTGCTCATATCTTTTCGTTTTCCGATATTGTAGTTCGCTTGTGATTGTTCCCTATCTAATGAACACAATG
>CAJHNH020000713.1:0-42500 GCA_905116865.2 Candidula unifasciata | reverse complement strand
CAGCCGTTATGGCCAAATCTATGGCTAGGCCATAGCTACGGGCCGGTTATATTCAGGGCCCCCGGCAGAAGCCAAGGTGTTGCTTCAAATAACACACAAAAAACTGCATCCCTCATGGGGACCATTTTTACTTACAAGCAGTCAGCGCGGTTGTAAACGACGTTTAAACGAGGTTCGGAAATGTGTGGGGGTTACACGATTTTAAAATAATACTCAACTTAAAATGTTTAATTCTAGTGTCAAATCGTCGGCTCTGTGGCTAAGTCGATGCGAACGGTTCGTAATGCCGGGATGCCGGGTTCAATCCCAACTGCGGGCCATGCGCCTTGCGTTGGTTTCGACAGTGGTATCAAGAAAGCCGACTGTCCAGAAAGCAATGACAAACTACTCGACGTAAATGTGCCTAGAAAAACCAACGGGGTTGGTTCTGCAACGTCCTGTAAAGGATACGCAACTATGAGTGTTAAATCAGTACTGTTGTATGGAGCGGAAACACAGAGAACAACTAAGGCAATTACTAATAAACTACAAACATTCGTTAACTGTCTGTGCCGCATACAGTGAATTGTATGGTATGTAGAACCACCAGAGCTTTGGGAGAAATCTAAAGTTACAATGGATCAAGAGTCGAAGAAAATGCGTTGGAATTGGCTGGGGCAGCCGTTGAGAAAACCTAGGAACATTATAACTAGTGTCTTTACTCTGGAACGCACAAGCCATATAAAAAACACGAAGAAGAAGGGTAGAGAGTGACGTTAAAACTTGGGGAGCAGATGGGGAGAGCCATATGCAAAAGCTAAGGATATAACGACTTAGCCTAAGTTGGTTGAGGGTCTATGCTCTAATGGGGAATAGAAGGCAGAAGAAGAAGAAGCCGAAATGTTGTTTTCATTTAACAAGAGCAGGGTAAAAGAAAAGCAGCTTGCCGGGGACACCAGAAGTTATAATAATGGCAAAGGTCAATATATTATTGTGAACAACTGCATCGGAAGAAAAAAAGAATTAGAATAACAAAGGGATAGAGCAAAACTCTAAGAACTTCCTACAAAATTAGAGACAGACTGTGATTAAAATGGCATTGAAATTATTGCCAAGAAAAGCAAGATTCTGGTAAATAGATACAATAACTAAGACCCACCAACATACAGATAAAAGGGAACAAACTAGAAGAAGTTGAAACCTTCAAAGATCTTGGCTCCTACATATGTAACGATGGCAGCTGTACCAAAGAGACCAAGACAAGACTTGATATGGCAACAGCCACAATGTCGCAGCTGAATACGTCAAAGAGCAAAATCAGCATCGCAGTCAAGGTCAATATGTACAAATCACTGGTATTGTCTATTTTCTTATACGGATGTCAGAGTTGGACTTTTACTGTGAAAATGGAAAGGAGGATTCAGACTTTCAAATACAAATGCTACAGGCATTTTTTACAAATTATTTAAAACACAAAACTAATAAATATGTCAGAGACAAAATATACAAATTTACGGGACAACAGAAGCCTCTCTGGGCAGTGGTGAAACGTCGCAAGCTAGATTGGTTATGGCACGTGGTGAGACATGATTAGACTGCAAAGGCTGTACTTCAAGAAACATTAGGGATAGTAGAAGAAGAGGAGGACAAAGAAGAACCTCAATGACAACATCAAGAAATGGACAGGACTAAGTTTTTATACACTCATTCATCAAGCAGAAGACAGAGAAAGATGTCGGATTGTATGTGCTAGTGCTTTCATTAACACACCTCCATGACCGCAATGGGTCAAGAGTTATGTTACGTTGTGTAACGGGATAGAGTAGTTTTAACTCTTCAGTTCAACTCTTCAGTTCTGGTTGTTCGTCCACTTCTGAACTGCAGTTACGCTCCAGAACCTAAGGGTTGCGTGTGGATTAATTTTTCAGATTTGATTCACTTGAATACAGACTGTTGGTTCCTTGTCTCTCAGACAGATGCACTGCGACTTCAAAGGAAGCTCCCCAATTAGTCGACTCTTATGACATGCTTTTGGGTAGGCAGTGGGTCTATTCTAGTTTTCCCCCACAATGGGGCTCCGGAAACCCACACGGGGAAATACGTTAAATAAACAATTAGAACAGAATGGATTGACACAACAGAAGAATGGGTCAAAAGAAAATTAGAGATATATTCTATGAATAGTCATCGATTAGGGAACTAATGAGTGTTTAATATGGTCAGGGTTAATGTAGCAAATTACTTGAACAAACACAAAATGTCACACACAAAAACCTAAATGTGGTAGATTTTTGTTACACATAGCCCAAAAAAAGCTAAAATAAAATCTTTGAGCCTATATTAACGTTAACGAATAAAAAGCGTTAAGTCAGTAACCAAGATTGTGTTGGTTAATGTAACAGATAACCAGTACAGAAATTTATATAACAAGGGAGACAAAGAATAGGTTAATGTAACAACCGGCTGCGACAGAGGTTCGTAATCTCTTTCCAACCTCTCTTAAAACGAAGTCTTAATTTTCGATCTACACCGGTTATGGCCGACTTCGTGCTTCCGGTCCAAGTTGACGACGCGAAATTGCAGAGGAAAACATCCGGAAGTTCAAGATGGCGGAAAATCCTGATGCTTTACTTGGTTCAGATTCTTCCAATTCTCATTGGCTCGAATACAATAATGGACTGGATTTGGATCTAGTGACCTGAAAACAATAATGGACTGGATCCAGATCTAAGGACTGGAGAACAATCACATTCTGTTTTTTAGGTTTAATGTGTTTTAGCAAGTGTTTTTTTCCCCCAGCATTTCTATTACAGCTTGACACGTAATATTTTTCTCCAGAAATAAGTGAAGATAGCTCTTTCATTAGGTTGGGGGAGGAAGAGGAGAAGGAGAAACAGAGAAAGAGGGAGAAAGAAGGAGAAGAAGAAAAAGAAGAAGAAGAAGAAGAAGAAGAAGAAGAAGAAGAAGAAGAAGAAGAAGAAGAAGAAGAAGAAGAAGAAAAAGAAGAAGAAGAATGAGAAGAAGAAGAAGAAGAAGAAGAAGAAGAAGAAGAAGAAGAAGAAGAAGAAGAAGAAAAGAAGAAGAAGAAGAAGAAGAAGAAGAAGAAGAAGAAGAAGAAGGAGAAGAAGTGGAAGGAGAAGGAGAAGAAGAAGTGGAAGGAGAAGGAGAAGAAGAAGAAGGAGAAGAAGATGGAGAAAGGTATTGACTCATTCAGACCAAACGGCTCCGCCAGCTTTTATCTATGCTTACATTCTGTTCTATTCTTATTCCTTATTCGCCTGCCAGTTATAATATTACCCTATTCTGGATCAGTTGTTTCGATAAATACACTCTGTATGTACTATTATTTTAACTCCTTTAGACACAAATGCTGTGACATCTCGGTATATGTACTTATTCAGTTCCAGATCATTGGACGTGCAGAAGACAGGAGGTATACCAAACAAATATTCACATAAGAAACGACTGTTCCTATGGGAGAAAGAGTGGGGGGGGGAGGTGGGGGGGGGGGGGGTAAATCCTATTGTCACTGACAAAGTATACATTGATCAAGTTATGTAAAGTATTTTGTTATATTTTGCCTAATAGTAAATACATCAATAGAAAGCAGTTAGTTGAAATACATGAAAATTGCACCTTGCTTTACCCTTCTGAGAACAGTCGAGAGCCTACTACGATGGTGATGAGAAGAGTCGAATGCCTACCACGATTGTGATGAGAAGAGTCGAATGCCTAATACGAATGTGGTGAGAAGAGTCGAGTGCCTACTACGATTATGATAAAAAGAGTCGAGTGCCTACTAAGATGGTGATGAGAAGAGTCGAGTGCCTACTACGATTATGATAAAAAGAGTCGAGTGCCTACTACGATGGTGATGAGAAGAGTCGAGTGCCTACTAGGATTGGGATGAGAAGAGTCGAATGCCTACTACGATTATGATAAAAAGAATCGAGTGACTACTACGATTGTGGTGAGAAGAGTCGAGTGCCTACTACGATTAGAATAAAAAGAATCGAGTGCCTACTACGATGGTGATGAGAAGAGTCGAGTGCCTACTAGGATTGGGATGAGAAGAGTCGAATGCCTACTACGATTGTGATAAAAAGAGTCGAGTGTCTACTACGATGGTGATGAGAAGAGACGAGTGCCTACTACGATTGTGATGAGAATAGTCGAGTGCCTACTATAATTGTAATGAGAAGAGTCGAGTGCCTACTAGGATTGTAATGAAAAGAGTCGAGTGCCAACTACGAGTGTGATGAGAAGAGTCGAATGTCTACTAGGATTTTAATGAGAAGCGTCGAGTGCCTACTACGATTGTGATGAAAAGAGTGGACTGCTTACTAGACCGTGATGAGAAGAGTTGAAAGGAGATGTTATGGTTTGGAAATTCTAGTGTGTGTTTTTTCCGCTTGTCTTTCTCTCTCTCGTGTGTGTGTGTGTGTGTGTGTGTATGTATATGTGTGTGTATGTGTGTGTGTATATATATGTGTGTGTGTGTGTGTGTGATTGTACATGTTTCTCTCTCACTCTCTTTCTCTCTCTTTTTCTCTTTCACTCACTTTCTCTCTCTCACGCTTTCTCACTCCCTTCTCTATCTCTTTCCCTTTCATTCTCTCACTCTTTCTCTATCCCACTGTCTCTAATTCTCTTTCTCTCTCTCACTCTCTTTCTCTCTCTCACTCTCTCTCACTCTCTTTCTCTCTCTCACTCTCACTCTCTCTCAATCTTTCTCTCTGTAGCCCTCTCTCTCTCTCTCACTCTTTTTTCTCGTTCACTCTATCTCTCACTCTCTTTCTCTCTCTCAAACTTGCTGTGTCTCTGTCTGACTGTGTCTCTGTCTGTATCTCTGTCTCTCTCTCTCTCTCTCTCTCTCTCTCTCTCTCTCTCTCTCTCTCTCTCTCTCTCTCTCTCTCTCTCTCTCTACTGTTTTGACGTGGTTGCGACTCATGAGGTTTGACTTATACTAAAAAGTAATATGTCCAGAGAACATTGCTTCCGCCTTCTCCACATAATATTTCGGAAATATGACATTGACCGCTACTTCCAAACATTGCTGTTACGACTTGGTTTGTTTTATACACAGGATCGACGTCATGGCACAAGGGTGGTAACCCAATTTGCTCCATTCTACTTCTAACTCAAGCCTGGGTCTGAAGAATCTTAACGCATGGCACGAACTCTATAGCACCGACGAGGATCCTGAAAATACTTTGGGTAGATTTTAAACTCAAGATTTTTGGCTCGGCAGCGCCGTTTGGCTGCTTATTTCGATTTTCAACTGCAAAAGGATTTTTATAACGTGCGCAACAATACACACTGGTGTCTGATTTTACTACCCAGAAACCAGAGGAAATTATAAGAAGTCACAGTGAAAAAATCTCAGCCTTCGCCAGGGCCTGAACCCGGGACCTCCAGCACTCGAGGTGGACGTCATGCACCGATTCTCTGCAAACATGTATGTATCGAGAGAGGTTGACAATGATGTCTGAATAATCTTACAAGTTAGAATTTCAAACAAGGCTATTATATACCAAGCAAAAGTTTTCGCTTTTAAACAGGACGTACTCCAAGTTGAAAGTATACCAAATCAAACGTATACCGAGGCACCACTGTATTTACTACCTAAATATAAAAAAAGTAAGTTAAAATAAAAAAGGTTCGTACTCCAAACAAAGGTTGTCAACCAAGCTTAAGTTTTCGCGTTTTAACAGATGTGCGCCAAATTTTAATATATACCACATCGAACGGATACCGAGGTACCACTGTATTCATTACTTTAATGTAACGGTTAAGTTAAGATAATAGAAGTTAAAATAGCGTCAACCTTGGACTGCAAGAATTGAAAAGATGTTATTTTTGCTTGAAGAATGTTTCAAAGGCATTGTCCTTTCTTTCTAGTTGTTATCATTCATCATGGGATATCGATTTTTTTGCTGGTTCACTTTCATTGTATTTCCTTCTTTGTTAATTATCCTCTTCGCTAGATTATTTTATGTCGCTTGCATTAAATTCCCATTTTTTGCGTGTGGGCTTCTCCTTCTTTTTCTCCTGTTCCTCCTCCTCCTCCTCTTCTTCTTCTTCTTCTTCTTCTTCTTCTTCTTCTTCTTCTTCTTCTTCTTCTTCTTCTTCTTCTTCTTCTTCTTCTTCTTCTTCTTCTTCTTCTTCTTCTTCGTCTTCTTTTTATTCTACTTATTTTTTCTTCTTATTTTTTCTTCTTCTTTTTCTTCTTCTTTTTCTTCCTGCTCCTGCTCCTCCTCCTCGACATCGTCGTTGTCGTCGGCTGTGGCGGATGTAAACTCTGTAAAACCAGAAAATTCTGGTTGTTCGTCTACATCTGACTTGTTTCAGAACATGAATTTTGCAGCTCTGGCACATAAATGTGAAGATTGTTGGTTCTCGCATCTCAGACACATGTGCTCACACTTTCAATGAAGCCCGCCTAATTAGTCAACATTTACGACATGCTTGTTAGCCTCCAGAGAGTCTTTTTTTGCTCCTCCCTCCCCCCCCCTTTGCTCCCCCGACATTGGGACCTCAGAACCCACACAGGAGATGTGAATTCCAGAGCCCCATTTTTTTTTCAGAATAGACGCGCTGTTTTCTTAGAGTCATATTGAAAAAGGCGGTTAATTAGGGGTTTACTTATATGAGATGTAGGGGGATGCGTGGTCTCGAGGCATGGTGTCCGCCTCGTGTGCTAGAGGTTCCGGGTCGAATCCCCGTTAAGGATTTTTTCACGGGGACCTGGACTTCTAGTAATTTCTCCCTGTCTCTAGGTAGTGAAAAAAAAAATCCCTTGGCAGTTGGAAATCGAAAAAAATAACCGAACGGCTCTGCCCGGGAAAAGTTTTGGAGTCAAAAATCTACCTAAAGTATTTCGGGATCCTTGCCGGTGCTATAGAGCCTGTGCGCTGTGCTGAGCTTCTTCGGACTCAGACTTGAGTTAGAAATCGAAAGGAGCATTTATGGTTTACACCAGTGTGCCATGATGTTGATCCGTTGTTCAAACCTGTAAAAGGCGGTTACTTAGTGGTTTGCTCATATGAGATGTGCTGCAGCTAAAGTAGCGATATCCCAGTGGTGATTCACAATACAATATGTCAGTCACCCTTGTACAGAGCAAACACAGAAGAAGCAGAGAAAATTCACAAAAGTCGGTTTCGTTGTGAAATATTTCCCTCCTGAGCTGCTTTTCTTCAGATTGGCATCAGACAGGGCACCACAGAGAGCAACGTTATATAGATACAGCGGTAACAGCACAGAAGGCTGACCACGCAGATGATGGAACGCACAAATATCAGAGACTGAAAAGTACGAAGCGAACAAAAGGGCCCGTGGAAGAGATGTCTTCCAACCCTAATGCTGTGAGGCATTCCAGTAGTGACTGGCTGACTGACTGACTGACTGACTGACTGACTGACTGACTGACTGACTAACTAACTGACTTTCTACCCCACCAGGACATCACATAAGTGACAAACAACCGATGACACAATGTGCCACCATGCGGGTGAGGATCACCGTGGAGAGAGGTCCCAGAAACCGCGTTCAGCCTTTAGGCCATTTTCATGGCCAGGCTATATTGCGGCCCCTGGCAAAAGCCACAGTAGGGCTTTAAATAAAAAAAAATGTCATCCTAAAAATTACGAGAAGTTTTAGAAGGTAACAAACGCTTTATTCCAGTAGTGGAGAAAAGAAATGTTGTCTCTAACGGTTTTGTGTAATATTGTAGGATACAAGGTCCGACAATTAAGTCATGTGACTAATTCCATCAAAATTAAAATAATCAACAGTTGAAGATATAACCTGTATTTTATTCAAAGTAAGCCTCTTGTGCATTGAAACAGCAAGTGGCACGATCTAACAAACACTGGAACGACCTCTCTAGTTCTTCAGTTGTTGTGATCCTTAATGTCGATATTAGGGCTCTGTCATCAAAATAGTTTTTAAAAAGCGTCCTTTCAATCAAAACTTTAATTTTGAGAAACAGAAAATAATCACAGGGAGACAAATCTGGGAAATGGGTTGAAAGGCTGAAAACACACATTTGTTTTGGGGCCAAAATTCGTGTTTTGATAATGTCTC
This sequence comes from Candidula unifasciata, assembly GCA_905116865.2. Taxonomy (NCBI): domain Eukaryota; kingdom Metazoa; phylum Mollusca; class Gastropoda; order Stylommatophora; family Geomitridae; genus Candidula; species Candidula unifasciata. Next base: position 34,433 of record CAJHNH020000713.1, on the reverse strand, counting down.
TTGGGTACTCAACCCGCTGGTGTTTTTGGTCATCAAACAACGAATGTTGTACAAGCCGGCAAGCAACTTTTTTCGTGCCAAAATCTTGCACTAAAATTTTATGAATGGTCTCTCTGTTACCACCAGATTCACCTGCCATCATCTTAACAGTAAAAACAATGGTCTTTTTTAAATCCGTTTTCTGACTTTTGCAATGCGTTCATCATTACGAACAGAAATTTGGCGTCCAGAGCATTAGAACTCATTTCTATACCGCTTTTGAAACGTGAATACCACCTAAAAATGTGTGTGCGAGATAAACAATCATCCCAATCAACTTGTCGAATGTATTATATTGTTTCAAAAGTACTATTTCTGAGTTTTAAAAAGAATTTAATGTGAGCTTTTTGCTCGTGCTGATTACGTAACAATGCTTTTCTGACTAGGTCTTCAGAGTGGCGGTTTGTTTGTTGTCTGCTTTTCGAGCGGTGATGAAAAGTTGCTAGATCATAGATGAATGATGTCTCTTTAGATTCCATGATTTGCTTTATGTATGGCATTTATGTCTTGGCCATAATAAAATCAGTCTCATTACTTAATTGTCGCACCTTGCATTAAATTTACTTGTTCCCCTTAATGCTATGTATTAAGATGTATATAATTTTGTTTTTGTAAAGTAAAGGACCCTTTTCCACGCCTAGACTCGTATTAGGTATATAGGGCTAGACCTATATTTTATAGACCAGTCGGCACTTGTTGGGTGATATGGTCAACATTACGCCGGCTACCTTTACTTCCCAGGACTGCACCTGGTACCCACTTCAAGGCTGCGTCGACCTGGGAGCCAAGGCCATTTTTGGGGGAAAGGGGGGGGGGAGAGCGCGGTTCCTTGAGGACCCGAACCTACGACCTTCCGATCAACAGGCGAACATCTAACCGCTACACCACGGCGGCTCCCTCATAGATCGGAGACTCGGTAGAATTGTATTATCTTCTTGTGGTGGATAAAATGAACATCGCCGTGTCTTGGGAATCATCAAGTAACGAATAGAGACAAATCTCAACCACCTTCTGGTCTAGAGGTCGTCAGCAATTGTTTTCGTGTCCACTACGGCATGGTACGTCTACGTTTTAATGCAAAACAGTAATAATTTGTCTTTTCGAACTGACAGCGATCAAGAAGAAGAAGAAGAAGAAGAAGAAAATAGCCCTCACTGAAATACAATGACGTCTTTGAACTCTAGACGGGACAAAGAACGAAACAAAAATAAGTCGATTTCTCTCCACCGATACATAGAATCGATGAATTGATTAATCAAAGTAGACGAGGCCAGGGGGACAGAGTACTAACTACTCAATGAAACTTGCCCCCCCCCCCCCCCCCCCCCCCCCCCCGGTCATTCCATCTTCCTTGTATCAGGCGCCTGAATAATTATGCCTAATCGGTTATGGCAGCGGTTCTCAACTTGCTGGTCGAGACCCTTTTTTCGGGTCGAGCGAACCTTTTTACATGGGACGCCTAAGATCATCAGAAAACACATACTCATTGAAGTTATAAAAGAAAATAATTGTTATGGTGTCGACACAACATGAGTGAACTGTATTTAAGGGTTGTGGCGTTAGCAAGGTTGAGAGCCACTGGGTTTTGGTTCGTCAGTTTTATTGCTGCTTGCTTTGGTCCTAATGTGTGAGACCTTTTCTTTTTGTTTGTGTCTCGACAGTGCATTCTAGCAGCGTTAAACTTATTTTTAATGTTTCCCTTTTCTGTTTTTGTTAATTCTGCTCCTTGACTTGTGTGAGTTCCAGGGTTAGAGTGTGGCGGAAGAAATAGACACACTGCCTCTTAACTAGCATGTTGCATAAATCGACCAATTAATGGTGCTTTGTTCGAAGTTAGAGTGCATCTGCCTGAAAGGCGGGGAACCAATAGTCTGCATACAAGCAAGTTATATTTATTTAAAAAGTATGTGCACACATACCTGAATAAGCAACCAAAACTTACAGCTTCAGTGTTGATGATGTTGATGATAATAATGATGATGAGTCCGAGGAGAGGAAGAGGAGGAAAAGGAGAAAGAGGGAAGAAGAAGAAGAAGAAGAAGAAGAAGAAGAAGAAGAAGAAGAAGAAGAAGAAGAAGAAGAAGAAGAAGAAGAAGAAGAAGAAGAAGAAGAAGAAGAAGAAGAAGAAGAAGAAGAAGAAGAAGAAGAAGAAGAAGAAGAAGAAGAAGAAGAAGAAGAAGAAGAAGAAGAAGAAAAAGAAAAAGAAGAAGAAGAATCTCAAACATCATCTTAGTCTAATTTTGATGCATCTATTGATTTTATCCTCCCACTTGTATCGTCGTATACCTCTTGTGTCCTCGACTCAAGTGTGTCTGTTTGGCACAGTTTTTAATATGGGTGCCATGTCTTTTAATGAAAAGACAATATGTTATTGTCTCTATTTCTTTTCCTTTCATTACCTGTCTTGTTAATTAGCAACTTCTTCAGAACCTTAGTATTTGACTGTTTTTGATTCCGTGGATTGCAGTTCTGGTTCCTGCTTAGATAAGACCAGTGGACTCCCTCTAATTTTGGAAAGTCTTCCACAGATCCCATGTTTTTGTAAGTCATTGAAAAAAAATCCAAGTAAATCTATATTAGAATCGCTATTTAAAAAAAAAAAAGTAAAACTATATTAGCATCAAACAACAACAAAAGTAAATCTATATTAAAATCGCTATTTAAAAAAAAAGTACAACTACACAAAAATTTAACAACAAAAAAGTAAATCTATATTAGAATCGCTATTTTTTAAAAAAAAAAAAAAGTAAAACCATATTAGAATCGAACAAAAAAAAGTAAATCTATATTTGAATCGCAAATTAAAAAAACATCAATCTATATTTGAATTGCAAATACAAAAAAAAAAAAAAAACAAGAGTGTTCAGGTATATTTTTCTTTCAAAATCTTCTTCTTCTTCTTCTTCTTTGCGTTCACCAGCTGTAAACTCTGGTGGAAAGTTCTGGTTGTTCATCCACTTCTGGACTGCAGTCCTGTTCCAGAACTTGAGCGTTGCGTATGCATCTGTTTGACAGATCTGACACATTTGTGTGCAGACTGTTGGTTCCTTGCCTCTTAGGCAGATGCACTTAGACTTCGAAGGAAGCTCACAATTAATCGACTCTTACGACATACTCTTGGGTAGGCAGTGGGTCTATTCTTGTTTTCCCTATTACAGGGCCCCGGAACCCACACGGGGGTCTTTCTAAATGATACGACAGACCTTTTAAACGTGTTTCCTGGGTTCTGGACACGACTAGTTGAGAACCACTCGATTACAATGCACATGCACACCTTTGGTTTCTAATTTTTTATCTTCTTCTTCTTCTCTTACCCCTTGTACCTTAACGAAGTGTCAGGGGAAGATGTAACATTCGTTAATGAGCTCTGTCAGGAGCACTATTAGGACTATTGTTCATTTCACTGATTGTCCCTACCCTGGTTCTAACCTTCTGCTGCCCTTTATTTTCAGGATTACTAAAACATCTCATAATTTCATCTTAGGCATATCTTTTTGAACCGCTAAATCCTGCGCCGGCTTGCCGGGCCTGTCGCGAATTCATCTTCAACTGAACACCTACAATAAGCTAACACATTTAACATACTTTCCAAGAATAAAGACATCTTTTTGTCACAATTTACGGCTAACGTTGTTTACACCGCCATCTTGGCCAGATTGTTTTATGATTTATTATCACTTGTTTGCAGTTGCTGGGATAACTAAGTCAGTAAAGATCCATTTTCCACGTCTTTAGGCGTATTGGAATATAAGGCTACACCTATATTTTTATAGACCAATCGGCACTTGATGGGTGATGTGGTCAGCATCACACCGGCCGCCTTTACTTCCCAAGACTGCACCTGGTACCCATTCAAGGCTGAGTCTACCTGGGAGTCAAGGTTACTTTTGAAGAAAAAAAAAAAGTCAGGCTCCGCCAGGACGCGAACCCATGACTTTCCGATCCGCAAGCGGGCGTCTAGCCGCCAACGCCACCGCGAATCCTGTTGTGATAAGCAAAGATTGTACTTGTCTTTGTATCTTCTAGTAAAAGTAAAAAGTAAAGATCCCTTTTCACGCCTTTCGGCGCATCGGGCATATGGGCAGAGCGTCCCATATTTTTACAGACCATCAGCACTCTGTGGGTAATGTGGTCAGCATTACGCCGGCTGTCTTTACTTTCCCAGGACAGCCCATCCTGGTACCCATTTTAGGCTGGGTCGACCTGCGACGTCCCATACCACGGTAAAAATCCACGCAGCCCACGCAGGTTTCGATCGCGGTATGCTAGCTTACGAGTCGGACTCGCAACGCCTTAGCCACGGACGCCATTTTGTGTCTTCTGCGGCACAAGAAATATGCATACACAGTTATACCTCGGTATACATTTGCTTTGGTATACGTTCCACTTGGTATACGTTTAACTTGGTATACGCCCTGTTTATACGCGAAAAAATTCCTTGGCAGACGACCTTTCTTTGGATTAAGATCCGCCTGTTGGAACTTGTATGAATCAAAATTAGTCACGACACTGCGCGCTATCTTTGTTTGTATCTCTCAAGACAAACCCACAGATTGATGTCAACTACTTTGTGTTTATACTATGTCGCGAGCCCACATGGGTTATATACAGTGAGTGTGTGGGTTTGAACTCTAACAGTGCCCACCCACGTGAGAAAATGGACTATCTATCTAGGCTATGGTGATCCTAGACGGTCCTGGATAGCCAAGAGGACAGCGAGTGGCTCGTTCCATCAAATGAAAGTTGCTGTACTTGTATCCACAGGAGTAGGAGAAGGGATAGATATAAATCAGGATAAACCCACTGTGATATTATCAAGATACACAGTTAACCCCTCCGACTTTCTCCTCTCCTAACATTACTTAAAAGCCCCCATCAAGTGATTTAAATATTTGTCAGCTGAAGTAAACTAATATGCACAAAGACACGTGAACCTAAGTAACCAATTTACTCAACTATTTTATAACAACATAAACAAGATTTATTGAATAAATCTGACCAAAAATAACATGAACGGGTTTATGCTAGTATAGTGAAGATGGTGTTATTGATGGAATTAATATACTTAACTCCTAGTTGGAGAATATAAACCTTGGACAGTTCTCGGCTTGAGACCCTGCCTATTCTTTTCCAGTTTGTCATCCTCACTGCTTAAAGCAGGTCGTTACACTCGACGGTCGGCAATGAATGGATGCCTACTAGTCCCTGCCCAATGTGGGAACTGTGATAAAGAAACAAGCGCATATGTGTAGTATCTAATCTAGATGTACACTAAGCATGTATATTATAATAACATCAAACATGTTTATTTAAATAAAACATTTCATCTCTCCCTCATTTTCACATTCACTCCTGTCCAGTTTGGAAGTGCTTATGTCTCACATTCAAGCCGTTACATTTCCTGCCTTCCTCTACTCATGTCCTTTAATGATAGTCAAGTCTTCTATGTCTGATGTCATCTCTCGTACAGACTCAAAATAACAATCAGTTAGACAGAACAAGTTCTGGAATCAATGCTTGGAGCAATGGACGCGCCCAGAATGCTAACAATATTTCTGGGGCGAATCAAATAACAAATCTCAAGGACTTACTCTCCGGGATCAATCTCCGTATTAGCCTCCCGAGAGTTAAACACATTTCAGTGTGTTGGCTGTGTGTAATACAGATTCAAATTAACCACAAGTGAAAAGACTGCCCAAGTTATCTTTATGCTTGTGATTTCAGACAAATGATAGTTCATTGTATTTCCATGGTAACATCAACATTATACAACACTGAAACACGTGTGCACGAAAAAACATTCATGACACCATCAATTACGATATAAAGCAATGTGACAGTGCCCTACGAGAATGGAGAAATGTCCGCCTAGGAGTACTACAAAGTGATGAAGACACACACTTGAGCAAAAAGACAGTTAGATTTCTATATGGAAATAAAGGTTTTAAAAATAATTTCGCTTCTTACCTGGAGAATGTAAACTCAATGCCAAAAGTTCTGTCTCAAGCTTAGGTTTTAAGCCCAACAGATGGAATGCTCTTGACAGAGTCTCATTCCCAGTCGTATAGTTCACCCTTTTAAAACTTCTTCTGAGCTCCTCCTACATAACTCCTAAAACCACTCTCATTCAAGGATGTCACAGCTCCTCCCTGTGGGTAAGTCTATTTACTGTCAGTCAGTGACTGTACAACATTTGTTTGCCTTCCCACGGCTACATTCTCCTGGTCTAGCAAGCTAATAAACAACGTCCCACCTCCCATCCCCTCTTCAACCTGCCGTCACCTTTATCAGACCATGTCAATTCTTCTGCTAACACTTTCAGCTGACTATTTCAATACTGGCCGTCTGACCTGCCCTCAAGTTAGGTAACCTCAGGGGGAGATAATTACAATTAGCCTTGGTTATTTGCTCCTAAAAGTCTGGCTAGGAGATAATTATCTGACACAAGTTTGTCAAGCCAAATCTCCAGTCACAAAGTCTGAGCTTGTCAGTCTTATCTCTGTACCTTAACACTTTACATCTGGCAAAGAGTCTGCGTGTTAGATATCACCAGCCGTCCAGAAGAATTAAATATGTTTGTTCTGGTCGCCTTACTTAGATTAAGGATGTATCCAAAACCATATTTTTCTGTATACTTTAAAATACATAGAAATAAAAGCAGGTTGAGGAAAGACATTCTGAAGTCACCGAGCGTGTCGTCACAAACTATTACCCCAACAAGCCAGATAATATAACATTTCTGAAGCATTCTAGTGAGGCGGCAAAAGCTAAGTTTTTTTTTTTTTTTTTTTTTGGCAGACTTATAGGGAATACCAAATCTGATGAGCCTCAGTGAGGTCCGGGTAGCGAAAAGAAACATAATGAAAAGAAGGACCAGAGCACATAACCACCATTTCCAGCCCCCCCCCCCCCCCCCTTTTCCCCCTTTTACACCAAGGGTACGATGGTAAAGACTGGTGGCGTGATGCGTATTCCAGCGACCTGGTATTTACGCACAACGGAGCCTAGCTACCAATTAAACCGACACAGTCGGATTACACTATAACAAATGACGGATAGAACCATTTTAAGACTCCACCTAAAATTGCACACTTATCTCCATGACATCATTAACCCGTTCTTTTTGCAGCTAGACAACTATAAGACCAATATGGTCACGCGCGGAATATTTTTACATTTCGGGTCTATGCAAACCCAAAAACAGTTTTCAGTACTTTTCGGCAAAGTTAAATACTCAAAATTGTGAAACTATTAATGGTGGCTGTCTGACATGGAGGAAAGAAGCATTAAGCACAGAGACGGCGCAAATACCAGAACTGTAGCCACTAAAGTAGCACAAATAAACAAGACCACACATATAGCTTGAGACTGTTGGCAGCTTCCGCTAGCTAGCAGCAGGTTGAACGTGGTTGAGTTTTTTCGATTTTTTCCTAAAAGGAATTGGAATTGGAAAGAAAACAACCCATAATTTTAGATTCGTAAAGTTTTATCAGTAGGGGAATCCCCCTACAAACAATAACATATCTGTTTCTGTTTCTACACTATCCAAGCAGACACTCGACTCTTTTCAGCAAGTTAAAGGGGTGTGGGGGTATGGTTCAATTTACTGTTATTTCGTCTAATTTGCTTTTAATTTTGAAATTAGCTAAACAACGTATCAGTGAACATTTTTATTTTGAAGAAAAGGAGAATTACCTTTTTTACTGTCATCCTCGTCCTGCCAACCAGACGTTTCAGTGCAGCAGGGTATTCTGTCGTCATCATTTTGACACCGATCTATATAATTGCATTAGGGCATTCTGGTCGTCATTATTTTGTGACCGAAATATCATTGCAATTTGGTATTCTGTTGCTACTATTCTGTCACCGAACCATGTCTGGTAATTTGGTAATCTTAGTTTCAGCTTCATAGCAAACGGGTCACCCCATAGTTGCTCCGCTCCTGCGCCAACTAAAAACACACAGAATGTTTATCCTTCGTGGAAAGATTGACAGACTGCTGTCTCAGCATATACACTAGCATACACACGCATTAAAATCATACGGTAGCTATCCGAAGTACTAACACAAACCGTCCGACATTAGAAGTGCAGTTCATCATGGATGGTAGCAGAAGTCACCAACAGATCAGCAGTTGCACAGGCAATCAATTTTAATCACATAATGGCACCACTAATTTTGCGACAACATGCAACGCGCCATTTTCTAAATCTACAATTCACACTACCACGTTGGTCACAGTAGAAAAGCATTCCAAATAAAATCAGCAGCTCACAGTGTCACGCTATGCACTCAACTCAGAAGCTGGGCGACGAAACTATCCTTTCAGTCTACAAATGGAACAAAAATGCACCGGCCTCCGTCTGGCAGAAGCAAAACATTTTGCCACGACTCATGACAGTTACCGTGCCTAGCGTCCATTTTTACCGGAAGTAGAGAGGGTTTATTAACGGTCACCCCAGTGGTGCCTTTGCGCTGGGGAAGGGGCCAGGGGCGTTACGCCCATCAGCTAAGTGTCACCCCTGTACGACCTGACTGCCTCCGTTAACGATTGTGCACCCCACAACCATGCAGTTCTTTGGCACGAAAGGAGACGGCTTAAACTTGGGTTCTGGATTACCGACTCTCCACGTGCTCACACGCATGTGTTAATGTAATGATGTACAAACGTTATCATGTTTCTCTCATATAACATTAGCCTTATGTTCCAGCATACATTTATAAATAAAATACTATTGTCATGCATAACTGCAAACATACACTTAAACATACTAGTAATAGTTGTGACAACAATTATTAATAATTAACAGTTTGCAAGCACTCACACATCAAAGTAGAGAGGGAAAGAGAGGTACATGTATACATAAGAAAAAGAAAAATGAAGAAAAAAACTGAGAGACATAAAGAAGAGGAGCAGGAGAGAGAGATAGATCACTTAAATGATTAATTCCTCCTTTATCAATGCTTCTGTGCAGTAATACACAAGTATCTGGTGTAGGGCATCAAAGTGTCGATGGTTTTATCTTGAGGCCCCGAACAGATGCCGTCTCGTACAGAAAATGTAGGAGACAAGTCTGAACGTCGTTGATTCGTTGAATGTACTCATGTCTTTCTCCTATCATTGAAACTGTTGTGTGTCCGGCTCCTAGTGGGTCAAGAAAAAAGAAAAAAACTTTTTCCCCCTGGTAGCTTAGCTAGTGGAACGTCTTTTGACCAGTTTCATGCTACAGGTGATAATCTTGTAGCTGACTGTGTGACATTGCGCGACTTTGAATCCGCTTTATATTACCACCGTTAACTGTCCTTTGCTTATTGTCACGGGGTAGGATCGTGTGGGATTTGAATGGGTGCCGACAGATTTGTGTTCTCAGTCGGGTACACCCACGGCTCCATGAATATCGACCCTATCATGTTAAGACGTTAACTCCTTCGTTGTCGAAAAATGTTGTGAAGTGTTCTCGAATTTCTCTAGACAGGATGTAGAGATGTTTGTCTTCTTTACTGTATTTATTTGTTAACTGTTCTAAACGGCTCTACTGTCAATGTTTCTATTTCAAGGGTGAGCTAACTGAGCTACGTCAGAAGCATATATTTATTATTCTACTGCCCCACCCGTCTGGGCCAGAAAGAGTTAACAGTGTCAGCACAATCGGCTCCATGGAGAAGGCAGAAGAGCTTTGAATTTCTGTCATTGTGTTTGCTGCTGGCTGAAACGTATTGCAGCTGAACCATATAATTGCAATTGGGTATTCTGTCCTCATCATTTGTCACCGATACATATCATTGCAGCTGGGTATTCTGTCGCCATTATTCTGCCACCCAGCCATCTCATTGCAGCTGGGTATTCTGTCGTCATCGTTTTGCCACCGAGCCATATCATTGCAGTTTAATATTCATTCGTCATCATTCTGGTGAACTGATGTATGACAGGCTGGATATTGTAAGAGGCCCTTGGGAAGGAGTGAACAGTGCGGAGGTGGAGATAGATCATTACGGTCTGAGGAGAATGGCGCTGCGAGGAGTTACCAGGGCCGACGCTCAACACCCAGAGGAAGGGGAAGACAGATATACAATCAGAAGGTTACTGATGTCATCAGATTTGAAACTATACTCTTGCAGCTGAAGATGGTGACGGTGCACTTATGGGAGTGTCCCGAGTGCTGTGTTGTTGATTCTTTATTCAATAATCAACATTCCATAGGTTTAGTTAAATTACCCTTTTCGCATTCTCTGTTTAGTAGTAGAGGTTTGAGCAACTGAATAAGCGGTAGGTGGTCGGGACCAAGAATAGGGTCGGCTAAAGATACACTATCACGATTGCGTTACTTGAGAGTAAAGCATGATGAAGCTCGTCTACGCAGCTTTCGCGGCCGAGATAGGAGGCATTAATCAACATCTCATGGGAACAATTAGTAGAAGTACACTGGAGTAGCTGCTGCATGGGAGGACTGAGCACGCGTCATAGGGATACCCAATGCGCAGTGACGTCGAATGTGATAACACAGCATGAAGATAAACTTGTGTCTATGTTGGGAGTGGCTAGTTGCATCGCTCTACATATCCCAGGTGTTGTTTCTGTTAGAAACGGGGATCACCCTCTCGGTATGGCCACTAGCCACAAATTATAACCTCCCTTGAGTAGTGAGGATCGCCGTGGTGTAGTGGCTAGACGGCTACTGGGTATTCTGCCATCTGTGGATCGAAAGGTCGTGGGTTTGGCTCCTGACTGAACCAGGCTTTTTTTCAAAAATGACATTGGCTCCCAGGTCGACCCAGCCTTGAGTGGGTACCAGGTGCAGTCCTGTAAAGTAAAGGCGGTCGGCGTAATGTTGACAATTTCATCCACCAAGGGTCAGTTGGTCTATAAAATATAGGTCTAGCCCTATGGGCCCATTTCGTCTGAAGGGGTGTTAAAGGTTTCTTTACTAACTTTAGTTAAGTGGTGAGAACTTCAAAGTCGTAAAACAGGAGAAACCCCTCTCAGTCTGTCTATTTATTCATCCTAACATCCATCCAGCCACTCGTTCATTTTTCAGGTTATCTCTCTGTTGCCCGTCTTTACGTATGTCTGTTTGTCTGTCTCATTTAATCTGCTTGTCGTCTAATTAACTTTATAAGTGTCTGCCAGTCTATTTGGCATAGTCTGTCTGCTTGATTATCTTTTCATCTTTGTATTTCTGCGCCATTTGACTCTGGTTCTTCTGTATGTCTGTGCATTTGTCTGTGTCTATGGCATCCATCTCACCTACTTGCGTCGGCTTTCGATCAGTCTGTCTGCCTTACTGCATGTCTTTCTCTACGTGTAACTGTCTGTTAGATTTTGTGTCTGCCTGTCTAAACAACTTTCCGCTTGTCTGGCTGTTGGCATGTCTCTCTGACCACATGTCTATATGTTTTCCCCAGTTCCTTCATGCTTCGAGGTGCCTGTCTATCCACCTGCTTTTCAACTTCTCCGTATACATAGCGTATAATACATAGTGTTTATTCCTCTCCGTCCGTATGTCTGCCCTTTTGTCTAATCTCATATCCATCATATGTAATAATAATAATAATGATAATAATAATAATAATAATAATAATAATAATAATAATAATAATAATAACCCAGTCTCCCTCTTATGTAAAAATATGCTAATTCGTCTCATATGTAATAATAAGAGGTCTCCGCGACGAAGCCGTTTGCCTCGTGTTCTGAAGGTCGTGGGTTCGTTTCGCGGCGGCGCCGTTAGTTTAAAGGTGCAATTCTAAGGAGATCCCTGGGTATCGTTCCTTTACATTTATATGTACTGATAGCATCCCAGTCTACCTGATACGTAATTAAAAACAACCCAGTTTAGATGATATGTATGACGCGTGCGAAATGCTCGCTTGATGCACCGCACACTTGCCAAGTATCCAGGTATGCTTAATAGTGTTACAGATCGAAGTCACCACTCCCGCCCAACAGCAATAAAGGACGCTGGATACATGTTGAACGTCAAAATATAATTAATGTATTTCAAAACCAAGACAATGAATCCACATGAATTTCTATACTGCCACAGTCATTCCTACTGGCAAGGCAACACACACTCCGGACGCTCTGGGCTACTTCTACTGCCACCCTGTTCCGTGGTTAACAACGAGCAAACATTACCTGCTCGTGCAAACCCACTGCTCGTGAGTACGTGTCTGTCTCTATGAGACCCATCCCTTGGGTACACTGTTACTAGAAAGATCATACAGGCCGATGCACAATACCTTGTGAAGATTATCCAGACCTTCCGTCTGCGGCCTGACACGTACTTGAGATCTCCCATCTCACCATACGAGCTTCTGTCACGCTGGCCCGGCCTCTGTGGCATCTCTCGCCGATAGCCTGTATGCCTAACGCCAGCGTAACATGCGGGTGTGCAGGACTAGTCTGGCAACACCCAGACTAGAACCTACATCACCGCATCCTTCCTCTCCGGGGACTTGGAGCCAACCGTTTTTCTCTCTCTTTTCACAATCCGTTCACTGTGTGCTGCACCGCACCAAGTTTTACGTTCAATAATGAACTTCCCTTTCATATACCCATATATTGCACACAACAATGTAATAAAACAAGCACGTCTATCTCATACGTGATATCACAATCTTCTCATATGTGGGAATATCTCACTCTTCCTCATATGTAATCCCCAGGGATTCCCCCAATAATACACTCGTGAACTGAGTGCGAGAGAAACGGCTTGTCCACTTCGCCACATAGACCCCTATGAGCATATGTAATAAAAACATCCCAGTCTCTCTCATATGTAATATCACAATCTCTCTCTCATATGTAATATCCCAATCTCTTTCATATGTATTCCTATATATCACCCCTGTTACTCAACAATTTGCATATTTTCTTTTTAAACCGTGTATCGCCCACAAGTGCCATCCTGCACCAACTCCATCAGCATTAACCCACCCGACAAATCATCTCCCCACAACTCCAGAAGCATCAAACCACCCGACAAACCGTGTCTGCACTCTCTCCTCCGCTTAGTCTCCCCCCACAGATGGACTTTTTCCCAACTCTCAGGATCTGCCGCGATGAGAGATTGCTGGATGCGGAATCATCTGGGCCTTAATATTTCATTAATGTCAACTCGTTGATAGATGGCGGTCTCACGATGTGCGGGTCTGGTCTGCGAGTTGTCAAGCAAATTCATTAGGGTAGGGCCCATAGCACTCTTCTGATTACGCCTTTTTTAGTTCTGTTTTTCTCTCGTTTTACTGTTCTTTGCTGTTCTGTTTATATTCAACTTGTTCTTGTTTGGAAGCTGTTCCTTAATCAGGAAAACGACGCTTTGACTAATGCAAAGTTGAATGTGAGGATGGACAAACAGTACTAAAAAATCCCCTGTACGTCTAGAAATGGGAGTCGCCATGGCGTAGAGGCTAGACGCTCGCGTGCAGATCGGAAGGTCGTGGGTTTGTTTCCTGGACATTTTTTTTTTTGAGCCGGACATTTTTCTTTCAAATATGACTTTGGCTCCCAGGTCGACCTAGCCTTAAATGGGTACCAGGTGCTGTACCGGGAAGTGAAGGCGGCCGACGTGATACTGACCACATCCCCCATCTTGTGCGGATGGGTCTATAAATTAAAGGTCTAGCCCTATATGCCCTATAATCTAAAGGCGTGGAAAATGGTCCTTTACCTTTTTTTTTAACCTACGTCTAGAAATGGCATTGGTGGTTGTGATGTCCTTGTTATTTCCCAAGCTTGTTTGAGACAGGGGTTTTCCCTGTGGGAAGTGGTGGTTAGTCGAAGGGGCGCCAGAAAGATTGAAGGAAACGTCGAGCAATTTTGATAATGAGTCTGTCTGTACATGTAACAATCTGTTACACTAATACTTTTTCATGTTTAAATATAAATATAATAATTTTTGAACTATATATATATAAACAATAACCAAGGGTATTATGTTATCTGATATGTAATAAAACAACCCAGTCTCTCTCTCATGTAATATCACAAAGTTCTCATGTGTAAGAATATCCCAATCTCCCTCATGTGTATTCCTATATATATATCACCCATGCTACTCAACAATTTGCATAATTATTTTTCAAACGGTGTAACGTCCACAAGTGCCATCCTGCACCAACTCGATCAGCGTTAACCCACCCGACAAACCATGTCTTCACAACTCCAAAAGCATCAAACCACCCGACAAACCATGTCTCCACAAATCCATCAGCATTAACCCACCCGACAAACCATGTCTTCACAACTCCAAAAGCATCAAACCATCCGACAAACCATGTCTCCACAACTCCAAAAGCATCAAACCATCCGACAAACCATGTCTCCACAAATCTATCAGCATTAACCCACCCGACAAACCATGTCTTCACAACTCCAAAAGCATCAAACCATCCGACAAACCATGTCTCCACAAATCTATCAGCATTAACCCACCCGACAAACCATGTCTCCACAAATCCATCAGCGTTAACCCACCCGACAAACCATGTCTTCACAACTCCAAAAGCATCAAACCATCCGACAAACCATGTCTTCACAACTCCAAAAGCATCAAACCATCCGACAAACCATGTCTCCACAAATCTATCAGCATTAACTCACCCGACAAACCATGTCTCCACAAATCCAAAAGCATCAAACCACGCGACAAACCATGTCTCCACAACTCCAAAAGCATCAAACCACCTCACAAACCGTGATAATGTTTGTTTGTCCTCCTCGCTTTTTTTAATTAGGTATGTCCTAAGTCAATCGGCTGGGGCGGTGGAAATGGAGCTCTACAGTATATTTAATATAGGCGCTATCTAAAAAGAAAAAAAAAAAGAAAAAAAAAAATAGAAGATTAAGAGGATAAAAATCTACATGGAAATCAACGCCGACGTTTTACAAGAATGCAATAGATATTTAGAATCACCTTCAGATAAACATCCTCCAACAACAAAAAACTAATGACATTAATATTTTAATACTAAATGTTCCCACGTTAAAAAAGGGGGGAGGAGTGTAATCATTATTAATTGTGACTTTGCATTGAAAAGCTAAATACTAGATGGCAATTTAGACAGTATTTAGAATCCAGCAGAAAAAAAAATCAGAGCAAGTATTACTCAATAAAGATTGCAGTTGTAAGCAAAAACTCATAGTAGCTTGAATGCTTAAACGCGATCAATTTTTTTTTTTTTTTTTTCGTTTTAAAGCAGACCAGACGGGACTATATGAAATTATTCGGCTATCTCCCACAGTGTCATCAGAATCAATTATGTGCTCAGTGTCACTGCCTCACCGACTTGTCCAAAAGGCGTTCTGTAGGCAAAAGGTGAAAAGGAAGCACGTGATTTTTTCTTTAATGTAGTATACCCCTAGCCCACGATTCTAGAGTGTTTTTAGGTTGCGCTCTGATTTATTGCTTTTCAAACACATATAAAACATGTTTTATAATTTATTTAAAAAGCAACAGAAGAGACGGTTTAGCAATCTGATAAGAAAGCCCAGGGTTGAACTGGGAGCCATGCTAGATTAGCTTCGCTTAAAAAAATCGTTACGTTCCACAAGTATCCCTGAAAGGGGCGGTTAAGGTTATAATTGTGTCCTGGTTATGCGTGCCATTTAAAATGGCTTAACACTGCACGCCACCAAAAGCTCTGAAAAGGACTTCCGCACTTTTGATGCAATCAAAGGAGACGGACCCAAATACTGCTCCGACCAGCGACGAAGTTGTCTGCTGACCAGCCAATGGGCGACCCAGTTGCAGATCACCCTGCTGTGGATTCGAATCATTCACTTTTCATGCGATGTCTTTAAAGTTGGTAGAATTTACATCGTAGCTCGAAGTTTTATACTATATGACTAGTTCTGTCGACACAGAGCATCTGGCCAGCTGACTAGACAGTTGTACAAAGAGCTACTTCGCAGCTGCTGTGAAGAATCCTAGCGATCTGTGCCCTGAGATGTCAGCGTGAACCAAAGTCGGAAGATGAAGGCGCAACATTCAGAGTCCCAGGCTCGCTTCTACAATACCAAGAGAGGTCACTAACAAGTTTCTCACTGCTCTTTGTAATGTATTACTATAACATCGTGCGTTAGCTCACGTCAGCACGGTATCATGAAATCGAATGACTTACGTATACGTGTGTATGCTAATTTAATAGAGTCGTGACCGAATGAAACCCTTCCAGTTACCTTACTGGTTAAAAAGGTTAGTTGCGTATCCTTTACATGGCGTTACAGAACCAACCCCATCAGCCCCTGGCTGTTGTGTGGTTTCACTAGGCAAATTTACATCCAGTAGTTTGCCATTGCTCTCTCAACGGTCGGCTCCTAGATGCCACTGTCAAAACAAACGTAAGGCGTATGGCCCGCAGCTGGAATCGAACCCGGTACCCCGGCATTACGAAGCGTTCTAATGGACTTAGCCACAGAGCCGATAATTACCTTAATACAAACGTATAAAAAGTATATCACACCGTGGCTTTTGCCGGGGGCCCTAAATATAGCCGGGCCATAAATATTGCCTAATGGCTTAACGGGTTTTCTGGGACCTCTGCACGTATGATCCCCCATCAGCATGGGGGCACTTGTGTCACCGGATGTTTATCGCTTTGTGTGATGTCCTGGTGGGGTACAACTTACTTAGTAATAAGTAAATTAACAAGTATGTCCTATTGAAAACAAAGTAAGCAAGCATGTACTTTGTATTACCGGAGTGATTGCAGCAAACATTACGTCACGCATTCTACTGCTTCGGGGGACGGCCGAGCTGTCAGCATCGTAGGATTGAGAAGAATGTACAGTTATCCAAACATATGTATACGTTGTAATCGCCCAGCAGTGAAATATGTCTACATGTACGATATTTGCGGTCTTTGAATACATTACGGTAGCAATGTATTACACGGAGTTTTTAAAATAACGACCTGTTCAAACACTTTAATAGTAAATTTATTCAGACGCGAAGAGATGCACACAAGTCATATGTGACGTATTAAGCTACTGCAGGCGCTCAAAGTCATTCCCATTAGCCTCCAGACACATTTCGTAAGCATAATACAACATATAGATAAGGTAAATTTACGTAATGATCTTCTTCTTCTGTTGTTGTCCCACTGTTACCAGGTTGTAGATCAGTGTGGTGTTTTTCTGTAATTGTTTTCTTCGGTGGCTTGTCTGCTACACCAATTATCTATATCTGTCTTCTTCTTCTTCTCGCCTTCCTTCCAGATGTTATACGATAAAAAGTCTCACATGCAGTCTGCCGTGGTTACATTCTCACTAGATGGCTGAACCTAATTCATTTTGTGTCTGGTGATATAATCTAGACATGTTCTTGTTCCAGCTTTCTCTCTAATGATGGTATTCGTAACCCTGTCTCATTTAGCGTTGCTAGTAACCTTGCAAAGACAGCGTATTTCACATGCAGTTATTTTCTGTTCTAGTTCCATATTCATTATTCATGTTTGGCACTGATAACATAAAGTAGGGATACAGATGGTAATAATCATTTATTGTTTTGTTGGAAGGGAGATGACGTAATAATAACATTTTAAAACAAGTAGCCTCCGTAAAAAGTGTTTATTCATTTCACTGCTGGGCGATTACCGTGCATACAGTTGTTAGCTAACTCTGTATATGCCACGTCGTGTGGGTGTTGTGTGTGTGTGTGTGTGTGTGTGTGTGTGTGTGTGTGTGTGTGTGTGTGTGCTGTCCTCTCGGTAATGCAAGTGGCTCAAACTTAGCCAGTAACATTCAAACTGGCTTTGAGCTCCCTGGACATTTCCTGATACTCATTTTAAGCTGGGTCGACCTGGTAGACCAGATACATTATTTTTCAATCATCTAGCTCAGTGCACTTCTTTTAGAAGCAATTACGGTTCTTTATTAATATTCTTCTCCAGATGACGGCAGAGGACAGTAAAACATCTCAGAGAGTGGTAAGAATGGGTTTCCCGGCTATCTGATGCTTTTAGCGACCCCAAAACATCTAGAACTGGCCTTAACCGCAACCCACCACCGTCCCACGTGAGGGTGCAACCTAGGTCCCACGACTGCATGTAGCCTATATACTACCCCCTGAAATATCAGACTGTCCCGTGACCTTTGAATTTTCCCTGTTTGAGCGGGGGGGGGGGGGGGGGGTATTTAATAATAAAGCACAGCCATTTCTTCGGCGAAGCTTATTAAGTTTGCTTACCTAGAGCATTCATTATCAGTAAGGAAACGTGGCACAGGGTGTATGGCAGACCTGCTCACTTTCGTTGTCTGTCAATAATTTTGGAGCTAGTGGCATCAGATTATGCGTCTCTGTTTCTTAGTCTCTAGTTTAATTCAGTGTTAGTTTTTTTTTTTTTTTAACCGGAGTGGTAGCTGAGAAGCGGTTGGGCACTTGACCGAAGTGGCCGCTGAGAAGCGGTTGGGCACTTGACCGAAGTGGCCACTGAGAAGCGGTTGGGCACTTGACCGAAGTGGCCGCTGAGAAGCGGTTGGGCACCGTGCTCTAGATGAACATTCTAATTCTAACCCATATTTTTGTAAGTAAAGTAAGTAAAGATCCCTTTTTACGCCTTAGGCGCATCGGGCATATGGGAAGAACACCTATATTTTTACACATCAATGGGCACTAGGTGGGTCATGTGGTCAGCATTACGCCGGCCGTCTTTCCTTCCCCATGACAGCCATCCTGGTACCAATTTTAGGCTGCGACGCCTCATACCGTGATACAAATCCACGCAGCCAGCAGTGGGTTTCGATCGCGGTACGTTGGAATTACAAGTTGCACTCGCAACACATAAGCCACGGACGCCGCCCCATATTCTTGAGGCTATCTAAATTGATGTAAAAACTAAAAGCTTAAAAAAATGCGTCTACTAAGTAAAACTGACTAAAATGTTATCGATTAACTAAAAGCTGTTTAAACTGTTTTGCTAACGGCTTCCTATAATGTTATCTACTAAGTAATTACTACCTAAATCCCCACCTGTCGCGCGCCCACGTGGGTAAATACACTGATATAGTGAGGGTGTGGGTTTGAACCTTAACAATGCCCACCCTCGTGAGAAACTGGACTATTATCTAAGCTATGTTGATCCTAGACAGTCCTGGATAGCCAAGAAAACAGCGAGTGGCTCGTTCCATGAAATGAAAGTTGCTGTACTTGTATCCACAGGAGAAGGAGAAGGGATAGATATATATCTGGATACACCCACTGTGATATAATCCAGGTGCTCATTTAACCCCTCCGACTACTCTCCTCTCCTGGCATTACTTAAGCCCCCATCAAGTGATTTAAATATTTGTTAGCTGAAGTAAACTAATATGCACAAAGACACTTGAACCTAAGTACACAATTTACTCAACTATCATGAAACTCATCACACATGATTTATTTAATAAATCTGACTAAAATAAAATGAACTTGTTTAGGCTAGTAGAGTTGGGATGATGTTATAGATGACATTAAAGTTGTACATAACTTAGCTCATCAGGACAGTTCTCGGCTTGAGACCCTGCCTATCTTTTCCAGTTTGTCGTCCTCACTGCTTTCTGCAGGTCGTTACACTCGACGGTCGGCAAATAATGGATGCCTACTAGTCCCTGCCCAATGTGGGAACTGGAGAATGAAGAAACAAGCGCATATTTGTAGTATCTGCTCTAGATGTACACTAAGCATGTATATTATACTAACATCAAGCATGTTTATTTAAATAAAACATTTCATCTCTCCCTCATGCTCACATTCACTCCTGTCCAATTTGGAAGGGCTTATGTCTCACATTCCAACTGTTACATCTTCTGCCTTCCTCTACACGTCCTGTAATGATAGTCAAGTCTTCTACGTCAGGTGCCATCTCTCGTACAGACTCAAAATGACAATCAGTCAGACAGAACCAGTTCTGGAATCTATGCTTGGAACAATCGACGCGCCCAGAATGCTAACAATAGTTCTGGGGCGAATCAAATAACAAATCTCGTGGATTTACTCTCCGGGATCAATCTCCGCATTAGCCTCCCGAGAGTTAAACACATTTCAGTGTGTTAGCTGTATGTAATACAGATTCACATTAACCACACGTGAAAAGATTGCCAAAGTTATCTTCACGCTTGTGTTTCAAAAAACATGATAGTTCATTAAATTTCAATGGCAACAACAACATTTAGGTTTTACAACATTGAAACACATGTGCCCGAAAAACATTCATGACACTATCAAATAGGAAATAAAAGCAATGTGACAGTGCCCTACGAGAATGAAGAAATGTCCGCCTAGGAGTACTACAAAGTGATGAAGACACACTTGAGCAAAAAGACAGATCTCTATCATAAAATATAGATATGAACCTAATTTCGATCTTACCTGGAAAAATGAAACCACGATGCCAAAAGTTCTGTCTCAAGCTTAGGTTAAGCCCAACAGATGGCATGTGCTCGACAGGATCTCATTTACCAGACCTATAGTTCACCCCTTTATAACTTTTATCAAGCTCCTCCTACATTACGCCTAAAATCATTCTCATTACGGGATATCACAGCTCCTCCCCTGTGGGTGTATATTCCCTGTCAGTCAGTGACTGTACAACAAGTTTGAATTCCCACGCTAGGATCTCCTGGTTCAATTAAGCTGGTCCCAGCTAATAGGCCTAGTCACACCTCCAGTCTACTTCACCTGCCTTCACAATAAAATCAGACGGTGTCAATTCTTCTGCCAACACTTTCCGCTCACTGTGTCAATAGTGACCGTCGGACCTGCCGTCGAGTTAGGTAACCTCAGGGGGAATTAAACACAATTAGCCGGAGTTAGCTGCTCCTAAAAGTCTGGCTAAGAGATAAATATCTGACACCAACAGATGGTGTGCAAATCTCCAGTCAGTAAGTCTGCTTGGTCAGTCTTATCTCTGTACCTTAACACTTAACGTCTGGGAAAAAGTTTTAGTGTGTGATATCGCCAACATCCCAGGAGAATTAAATGCTTGTTTCATTTCGCCTACTTAAAATAAAGAATGTATCCAAATCCCTATTTTCCTGTATACTTTCAAAATACAAAGAAATAAAAGTAGGTTAAGGAAAGACCTTCTGAAGTCACCGAGCGTATTGTCACATAGCCTCCCCCTTAAGTTCGGTCACCCTGACCGCACATCAGCACGCTCTGTGGCTTCCAAGAATTTCAAGTCCTTCTTTGCATAACTGCCCATAAGTTTTCTGTTTCCAGTATTCTTTATGGCAGTGGAAAGTCCTGCACTCATCTGCAGACATCCCGTGTCCTTTCATCCAGGATAATTCAATACTGTCATTGATCCTGGTATTGAGCGGGTATTCCAAGCAGTCGCTCGGTAATGTCCCTTTGTCCGGAGGTTCCTCCTTCCATCGGATAATCAAAGATCCATGCTTTGTCAACGGGACTCCTCTGCGCCGTTGACTGACAACCTCTGTGCGTTTCCTCACTTCGCCGCGCCCTATCTGCCTAGGGAGAGCCTGAAGTGTTCTACTAAAAGGATTAGTTGCAGTCAGGTTGGATCCTCTTTTCCTCCGTCTACAGATTCTTGAAAAATCTGTTACAAAAATCTCCTCTTAAAACGAGGGATATCTTCACTCATCGTGATCCCACGAAGTGAGTGCCACTTACCACTAACAATTTCTCTGAAGAGTGTCCATTTGTTGCCTCTTCGGTGCATTCTGTCTTTACCTTGCCAAATTGTCAGGGTGGAATTGTCTTTAACAAAGATCAGTCCAGAGTCAGAGCACGAAATCAAGTCAGGGTATACAGTCAAATCAGTAAAAAAACCCAGGGTTTCCTGTAGACTGTAAGGTGGGATTTCTTCGCAATGAAGTTTCCACCACCAGCTGAGATACCCCTGTCACTTCCTTCGAAGCAAAGAGTACTACAAGACCAGAATGTTGGGGTTCCCTACTATTCATGGCTTGTTCTGCTTCAGGGTCCTTCATCAGAAGTATCCCTGTCGCCCCAGCTGTACAAGGCAGCAGAGACAAGTTGTCTCCCTGCTCACGAAAAGTATTTTCTTCTTCGATAATGGCAAACACTTCTGTCTGTTCATTATCAACGTGCACAGGCCTAGCAGAATTGTCCTGTTTATGTCGAGTCTCTAAGATCGTCAAGACGTCCAGAGAACTCTCCTCCTCATCTGCTATATTCACATTGGTCTGGCTTTCATATGCCAAGTCCAGTGAAAGCAAATCAGGAGGTGTGTTGCCGCCATCGCAGTCAACTCCTTCGGGTGCAAAGTCAGAACTAACACATTCCATTAGGCATGCGGCCGCATCCAAGGAAATAGGGGACACCGGTTCAGCGTTATTCCCTACATCAGTCTGCTTTAATTCCTCTTCTTGTTTGAAGGGACCAAAGGGGATATGGGAGTTGGGTAAGTCTTTGCCCTCGTCCTCATTAATGTCTGGTGTGCCAGTCGAACCGCTATGTCTACGGTTACAACCGTTATCACGCTTGTCGCTACTGTCAGGTTCGCTCTCATTTATCTCGTCTGAGGTACTGGGAGTAAGGGGTTCCAGCAATGTAGATCTGGTCCCTTTAGAAGATTTCTGCTTCTTGTTCCATCTTTTCCTTTTAGGCTTAAGAATGGAAGTTAAAGGGTCCAGCAATGTAGATCTGGTTATCCCTAAAGAAGAGTTCTCCTTGTTGCCTCTTTTCTCTGTAGGAATAAGAGGTGTGAGATACTGTCCTCCGGTTTTTATGTTTTCTTCCTTAGCTGTTGAGTTTGGCCAAGGAGTGCACACCACAATGGTTATATGAGTTTGCCCCCACCATATCTGCTTGAGTTTCAGCCTGAGGTAATGGTTTTTCCTTCGCATATACTCCCCGCAGTTTCCTCAACGCTAATGTTTTCTGCTTGCTGTTTTATCCTATCTTTTTCTGCCCTCTCAAGTAGCAGTTTTCGATGAAATTTCTTCACTCTTACGCCGCATCCTTTTCAGCAAATCCTTCCTGAATACACTCTATCTCTCTTTCTAATTCTTCTCTTATAAGCTGTATGTCTCTTTCATACTCTACTTTCCTTAGCTGTTCCTCTCTTTCATACTCTTTCTTTCCTAAGCTGTTCCTGCCCTATTATATTCTTCTATCTCCAACTGGCGCTTTTTCTCTGCAGCATTACGGGCAACCATATAATCAAAAGTATCCATCTGGCATTTAATATATGTTTCTAACTGTGCCCCTACTCTACCCTCAGCTATCCCGAATTTCTTTACATCTTTTTGGTACTCGGTACGTAAGTCCCATCTCTATCTATCAGGTCTATCCATAAATAAATATGATACTCCCCCGAGGTAGGATAAGAAGGATATGTCAAGAGCAAAGTACAGTGAAACTTGGGCACAGAGGAGGAGACTATGATGACAGCCGCCCAAAGAGGATGTATATGATGCAAAGCAGCCTACCAGATTTACCAGCCTATAGAAATACTATAGCAGCCAAATCATCAACTCTGATCAAAGTCACTATAAAAATGTCATGAAATGTTCATTAGAAAGGCTTAACTCATATGATTTCATCTATTCAGCATAAATGTGTTACAATCTATATCATCATGATAATTTAATCGTTCCACATTCATCCAATCACTACCAATAAATTTATTCATGATCTCAATGATAGATGTTTTAAGCATGTAATTACTTTTTTAAGTTCTTATAATTTCTATTCAATATGGAAAAAACTATGCAAGCCAAAAAAAAAAATGAATCTTGAAGCTCATCAACTCAATCCTAATTTACCTAAGGTTGAATAATAGAGTGTCAGTTCAACACATTTTAATCAATGTTCATAAATTCCGGACGAAGTGATTAGGACAATATGTAACTCATATGGATTTCACGTAAAAATACACTGATTACTTTTTACAGTTTTATTAATAATTAATCCTCCCGTGAGAAACGTACCTATGAACTAAGCTATGTTGATCCTAGACAGTCCTCTAAGAAGCCAGAGGAAAACAGCGAGTTTCGTTTAAAAATGAAAAGTTATGAAAAATATCCACAGGTTTAAGGAGGAAGGGATAGATAGATATCTGGATAGGGTCTGCCGTGTTTTATAAATCGATGTGGCGAGTGACCGCCACGTGTCTACAGGTTTTTTAAATTCCTTAGCAGCTAGAAAAGAACCCACAAGTGATTTAAATACGTGATGTTTTTTTGAAAAAACTAATAGGCAACAAAGACATTACCCTAAGTTGTCAATTTACTCGATGTTGCTATAAATTCTCCAGATTTATTTAACCAAATTGTCGAAATTCTAGAACTTTGCCGGGGAGAGAATCCCCCCAAATTGTGGAATGTGCGGTCCCCAAGTGGGTAAAGTAACAACCTGATTGGATAGTTGGGGGTTGGGGTTTGAAACCTTAACCAATTGCCGTCCCACTGTTTCTGAAGGTGGGTATACACTCGATACTAAAAATAATGTTTGATCCTAGACATTTCCTGGGGATAGGCCAATGAAAAAACAAGCGCAATTTGTAGTGGCTCGTTCCATGAAGCCATGAAAAGTTGCCTGCTAAATTGTATCCAAGGGGGTTCTCTTCTGGCAAGGAAAGGAGAAGGGACTAGGATCCTGATTTCTCTGGAGTCCAGGACCCACTGGGATAATAAAATCCAGGTGTCTCAGTTAAAAAAGGCTCGACTGCTTTCCTGGGACTCCTGGCATTTACTTTAAAAACCCCCAGTCTTCAAGTAAGTGGATTTAAATAATTGTTAGCTGATAAGTAAAACTAATTATGCACAATCAGGACAGCACTTGAAATGGTAAGTTATAGTACACAATTTACTCAAAAGTAATGTTATTTGTGGGACGACATCAAAAAAAAGAATTTTTTTTTTCTGGGGCAGTGGGTAAAATCCGAGGTAAAATTTAAAAAAATAAAATTAAGTAACTGTGTTTAGGCTATAGTAGAGGGGGGGGATGATATTTAATAGATGACATTTAAATTTGAAAAGGATGGTAAACTCATAAACTTTAGCCTGGAGGGTAGGGAAACATGACAGTTTTCGGTTTGTTCGTGGGACCCTGCCTTTCTTTGGCAGGTCCAGTGATAGGAGGGGTACTCGTCAGTCCTCCCTCACTGCTTTCTGCAGTGTCGGGTTTACACTCGACGGTAATAAGCAAATAAATGGATGCCCTACAAGGTTGGGAAAAAAGCCCAATGTGGGGAACTGTAGAATGGGAAGAACAAGCGGGCATAATTTGTAGTAAATCTGCTTCTAGATGTACACTAAAGCATGTATATATATTTACTAACCTCAAAATCATGTTTATTTAAATAAAAAAAAACATTTCATTCTCTCCCTCATGTCTCACATTTTTCCACTCCTGTTCCAATTTTGGGGAAAGGCTTTACGGGTCTCACATTCCCAAACTGTTACATCTTCTGGCCTTTAAGTCCGCTCCTGTACCACGTCCCTAATAATGATAGGTTCAAGTTTCTAACGTGTCAGGGTTCCATCTCTTCGTACAGGGGGTCAAAAATGGGACAATCAGTCAGGACAAAAAACCAGTTCTTTGAATCTATGCTTGGGAAAACAATCGACAAAAAGCGACCAGAGCAGGGCTAAGACAAAGTTAACAATTATTTTTTTACTGGCGGCAATCAAAACCAAAATATCAAGGGGGTTTATCTCTCCGGTGGATCCAATCTCCGTGCCATTAGCCTCCCCCGAGAGTTAGGTAAACACATTTTTCAGTGTGGCAATTAGCTGTATGTTATACAGATTCACATTAAAAACACACGTGAAAAAAGATTTTGCCAGAGTTTTATCTTCACGCCTTGTGATTTTCAAAAACATGATATGGGCCCGAGTCAATTAAATTTCAATGGCCAAAACAAACAACATTTAGGTTTTAACAACACATTGAAAAACAACACATGCAAGAAAAACAAAAACATTCATGACACTATAAGGTTTAGGATATAAAGGCATTGTTGGACAGTGCCCCTAAAACGAGAATGGAAGAAATGTTCCGCCTAGGAGTACTTACAAAAAGTGAATGAGGAAAGTCACTCTGACTGTTCACCATTCGAAAAAAAGTTACAGGGGCTTCCCCCCCTTGGAGCAAAAATAGATACTTTCTGCCTTCATAAAACATCCTGTAGTTCTCTTACAGAAAATGGAAGAATTTCCCTGGCCGAATTGCGCAAAAACTTTCTGTCAAAAGACTTACCACCAGCTCCTAAGTATGCTTACAGCCCTAAAAACAGATGGGGTATGCTGCTAGACAGGATTCTCCATTTACCCAGACTCTAGGATTTCAAGGCCTTTTATTTGATTTATATGAAGCTCCTTTCCTACATTTTCGCCCTAAAATCAATTTCTCAGGTGGGGTGGGGGGGCTCTCCTCCCCTGTGGGTGTTGTCGTATTCTTTCCTGTCAGGGATCAATTGGGAATTGAACTAACAACAGTTTTTTTTGACGTTTGGGAATTTTCCCACGCTAGGAATGAATAAATTCCTGGTTCATGTTAAGGGGCTGGCCAAAGGGGACGTTAATGTCTATCACAAACATATAGGGTTTGAACCAATTTCGAGGGTGGGAAAATGGCCATAGATGCTACTGTTCACCTGTCCATCACAACTTAAAATCCCGATGGACAATGTGTCAATTTCTTCTGCCAAACACCCTCTTTCTAACTTTCACCATGTCAATAGGTGGGGGGACCCAAATTCTCATTCAAGGAACCGGCACTCCTTCCCCTGGGGTAAAACCTTCGGGGGGAAGATAAGGGGGAATATTAGCCCTTGTTATTTGGTTCCTGGAAGGTTTGGCAGGGGGGGGAAAAACTTTCTTCTGACACCCACAAATGGGTGTGCAAAAATCTCAATAGTCAGTAAGTCTGCTTTGTTCAGTCTTAAATCCTGGTCCCTCAACAACACTTAACAAACCGTGGGGGGAATAAAAAGTTTTTGATTTTGGAATTGGTTTAGGATGGACAAAACGTCTGCCAGGAGATAAATTTGGACCAATTAAAGTAGGTCCCCCAATATCTCCCGTCATTAAGGATGTATGGTCCCAAATTTATCTCTTTACTAAAAATTTCCATCATTTTTCCTTTTTATACCTTTCAAAAAAAAAAAAGAAAATAAAATGTCCGAAAAATTAGGGGGTGGGGAGGAAAGGAACATCTGGATGGTCAAATACCGCAAGGGCGTAATTGTTCACAGAGGGCCTCTCCCTTAAGTTCGGGGGCCCCCTGGGGCTTCTCTGCCAATTCACAGGCACACGCTCTGTGGCTTCCAAGAACTTTTCCCCAAGTCCTCCTTGCTTAACTTGCCCATAAGTTTTTTGGGGTTTCCAGTTATTTTTTTTTTATGGCAGTGGGAATTCCTTGCCACTCGTCTGCAGATTATCCCCGTGTCCTTTCATCCAGGATAATTCAATGTACTGTCAATTGATCCCTGGTAATGAGCGGGGTATTCCCCAAGGCAGTCGCCTCGGGAAATGTTTTCTTTGTCCGGAAGGTTCCTCCTTCCTTCCATCGGATTAATCCAAGATCCGCGCTTTGTCAAACGGGACTCCTCTGCGCCGTTGACTGACCAACCTCTGTGCGTTTCTCCTCACTTCGCCGCGCCCTATTCTGCCCTAGGGGAGGAGCCTGAAGTGTTCTACTAAAAGGGATTAGTTCGCAGTCCAGGTTGGATCCTCTTTTCTTCCTCAGTCCCACCAGATCTTGAAATAATCTGTCCTACAAAATCTGTTCTTAAAAAACGATGGATATCTTCACTCATCGTGATCCCACGAAGTGAGTGCCACTTACCACTAAAAAGTTTCTCTGAAGAGTGTCCCATTTTGTTGCCTCTTCGGTGCATTCTGTCTTTACCTTGCCAAATTGTCAGGGGTGGAATTGTCTTTAAACAAAGATCAGTCAAGAGTCAGAGCACGAAATCAAGTCAGGGTATACAGTCGAAATCATAAAAAAACTCAGGGTTTTCCTGTAGACTGTAAGGTGGGATTTTTTCGCAATGAAGTTTCCACCACCAGCTGAGATACCCCTGTCACTTCCTTCGAAGCAAAGAGTACTACAAGACCAGAATGTTGGGGTTCCCTACTATTCATGGCTTGTTCTGCTTCAGGGTCCTTAGTTCATCAGAAGTATCCCTGTCGCCCCAGCTGTACAGGGCAGCAGAGACAAGTTGTCTCCCTGCTCACGAAAAGTATTTTCTTCTTCGATAATGGCAAACACTTCTGTCTGTCCATTATCGACGTGCACAGGCCTAGCAGAATTGTCCTGTTTATGTCGAGTCTCTAAGATCGTCAAGACGTCCAGAGAACTCTCTTCCTCATCTGCTATTCTCACCTTGGTCTGGCTTTCATATGCACAGTCCAGTGAAAGCAAATCAGGAGGTGTGTTGCCGCCATCGCAGTCAACTCCTTTGGGAGTAAAGTCAGAACTAACACATTCCTTTAGGCATGCGGCCGCATCCAAGGAAATAGGGGACACAGGTTCAGCGTTATTCCCTACATCAGTCTGCTTTAATTCCTCTTCTTGCATGAAGGGACCAAAGGGGATATGGGAGTTGGGTAAGTCTTTGCCCTCGTCCTCATTAATGTCTGGTGTGACAGTCGAACCGCTATGTCTACGGTTACAACCGTTATCACGCTTGTCACTACTGTCAGGTTCGCTCTCATTTATCTCATCTGAGATAATGGGAGTAAGGGGTTCCAGCAATGTAGATCTGGTCCCTTTAGAAGATTTCTGCTTCTTGTTCCATCTTTTCCTTTTGGGCTTAAGAATGGAAGTTAAGGGGTCCAGCAATGTAGATCTGGTTATCCCTAAAGAAGAGTTCTCCTTGTTGCCTCTTTTCTCTGTAGGAATAAGAGGTGTGAGATACTGTCCTCCGGTTTTTTATGTTTCTTCCTTAGCTGTTGAGTTTGGCCAAGGAGTGCACACCACAGTGTCTAGATAGTGGGCCCCCACCATATCTGCTTGAGTTTTCAGCCTGAGTTATTGGTTTTTCCTCGCATATACTCGCAGTTTCCTCAACGCTAATGTTTTCTGCTTTGCTGTTTTTATCCTATCTTTTTCTGCCCTCTCAAGTAGCAGTTTTCGATGAATTTCTTCACTCTTACGCCGCATCCTTTCAGCAAATCCTTCCTAAATACACTCTATCTCTCTTTCTAATTCTTCTCTTATAAGCTGTATATCTCTTTCATACTCTACTTTCCTAAGCTGTTCCTCTCTTTCATACTCTTCTTTCCTAAGCTGTTCCTGTCTATTATATTCTTCTATCTCCAACTGGCGCTTTTTCTCTGCAGCATTACGGGCAACCATATAATCAAAAGTATCCATCTGGCATTTAATATATGTTTTCTAACTGTGCCCCTACTCTACCCTCAGCTATCCCGAATTTCCTTACATCTTTTGGTACTCGGTACGTAAGTCCATTCTATCTAGAGATAAAATGTAAATACTTCCCTCCCGAGGTAGGATAAGAAGGATATGTCAGAGCAAAGTACCGTGAACTTGGCACCAGAGGAGACTATGACAGCCGCACAAAGATGTATATGATGCAAAGCAGCCTACCAGATTAACAGCCTATAGAATACTATAGCAGCAAAAGGATAAACCTATAAATGATCAAAGCGATGTTACACCCAGTCACTAATTATTAATCTCAATGATATGATGTCGGCATGTATTATGTTCTACAATCTATATCAAATGAAATATGCAAGCAAAAAAAATCATCAATTCATCAACTCTAACTAAGCACTATAGATTAAACATTAATCAATGTTCATGAAATGTTCAATGATAGACAGTTAACTCATATGATTTCATCAATTAAATACTTTTACAGTTATTATAATTCTAATCTTCCCAGTTACCAATTACTAAGTATGATTTTAGTCTAAGTACTGGAGGAAGAGTTAAAATGAAATCTATGAAATTAAACTTCTTATTCGTTAGTCTAGGGTCTGCCGGGTTTGATCGCTGGCGGGACGCCACTTGTGTCAGGTTTTAATTCTAGAGAGCGACACAATTGTTACGTGATGTTATAAACCCCGAGACGAGATACCCAATTGTCGCGCGCCCACGTGGGTAAATACACTGATATAGTGAGGGTGTGGGTTTGAACCTTAACAAATGCCCACCCACGTGAGAAACTGGACTATTATCTAAGCTATGTTGATCCTAGACAGTCATGGATAGCCAAGAAAACAGCGAGTGGCTCGTTCCATGAAATGAAAGTTGCTGTACTTGTATCCACAGGAGAAGGAGAAGGGATAGATAGATATCTGGATACACCCACTGTGATATAATCCAGGTGCTCAGTTAACCCCTGCGACTGGTCTCCTCTCCTGGCATTACTTAAAAGCCCCCATCAAGTGATTTAAAATATTTGTTAGCTGAAGTAAAAAAACTAATATGCACAAAGACACTTGAACCTAAGTACACAATTTACTCAACTATCATGAAACTCATCACACATGATTTATTTAATAAATCTGACTAAAATAAAATGAACTTGTTTAGGCTAGTAGAGTTGGGATGATGTTATAGATGACATTAAAGTTGTACATAACTTATCTCATCAGGACAGTTCTCGGCTTGAGACCCTGCCTATCTTTTCCAGTTTGTCGTCCTCACTGCTTTCTGCAGGTCGTTACACTCGACGGTCGGCAAATAATGGATGCCTACTAGTCCCTGCCCAATGGGGGAACTGGAGAATGAAGAAACAAGCGCATATTTGTAGTATCTGCTCTAGATGTACACTAAGCATGTATATTATACTAACATCAAGCATGTTTATTTAAATAAAACATTTCATCTCTCCCTCATGCTCACATTCACTCCTGTCCAATTTGGAAGGGCTTATGTCTCACATTCCAACTGTTACATCTTCTGCCTTCCTCTACACGTCCTGTAATGATAGTCAAGTCTTCTACGTCAGGTGCCATCTCTCGTAAGACTCAAATGACAATCAGTCAGACAGGACCAGTTCTGGAATCTATGCTTGGAACAATCGACGAGCCCAGAATGCTAACAATAGTTCTGGGGCGAATCAAATAACAAATCTCGTGGATTTACTCTCCGGGATCAATCTCCGCATTAGCCTCCCGAGAGTTAAACACATTTCAGTGTGTAAGCTGTATGTAATACAGATTCACATTAACCACACGTGAAAAGATTGCCAAAGTTATCTTCACGCTTGTGATTTCAAAAACATGATAGTTCATTAAATTTCAATGGCAACAACAACATTTAGGTTTTACAACATTGAAACACATGCGCCCGAAAAACATTCATGACACTATCAAATAGGAAATAAAGCAATGTGACAGTGCCCTACGAGAATGAAGAAATGTCCGCCTAGGAGTACTACAAAGTGATGAAGACACACACTTGAGTAAAAAGACAGTTAGATCTCTATCATAAAATATAGATTTGAACCTAATTTCGATCTTACCTGGAAAAATGAAACCACGATGCCAAAAGTTCTGTCTCAAGCTTAGGTTAAGCCCAACAGATGGCATGTGCTGGAAGGATCTCATTTACCAGACCTAGAGTT
The DNA here is from genome assembly GCA_905116865.2 of Candidula unifasciata. NCBI lineage: Eukaryota > Metazoa > Mollusca > Gastropoda > Stylommatophora > Geomitridae > Candidula > Candidula unifasciata. The sequence continues at coordinate 2,876 of CAJHNH020000713.1, read as the reverse complement.
CAGCCCTTTATAACTTTTATCAAGCTCCTCCTACATTACGCCTAAAACCATTCTCATTCAATGATATCACAGCTCCTCCCCTGTGGGTAAGTTTGTTCGCTGTCAGTCAGGGCTGTACAACTATTGTTTGAATTCCCACGCTAGGATCTCCTGGTTCAGTTAAGCTGACCAGAGCAAATAAGACAAGTCACACCTCCAGTCTACTTCACCTGTCATCACAATAAAATCCGACTTTGTCAATAGTGACGATCTGACCGGCACTCCAGTTTAGGTAACCTCAGGGGGAGATAATGGCAATTAGCCCTTGTTATCTGTTCCTGAAGGTCAGGCAGGGGGAATAACTATCTGACACCAACAAATGGTGTGCAAATCTCCAGTCAGTAAGTCTGCTTGGTCAGTCTTATCTCTGTACCTTAACACTTAACATCTGGGAAAAAGTTTTAGTGTTTGATATGACCAACGGTCCAGGAGAATTAAAGGTGTGATGTGGTCATCCTATTTAGATTAAGGATGTATCCAAATCCCTATTTTCCTGTATACTTTCAAAATACAAAGAAATAAAAGTAGGTTGAGGAAAGACATTCTGGAGTCACCGAGCGTATTGTCACAACCCATATAGCGTGTTGGCTCACTTGGTTTCCTCTCCTGTACCCATATAGCGTGTTGACTCATTTGGTTTCCTCTCCTGTACCCATATAGCGTGCTGACTTGTTTGGTTTCCTCTCCTGTACCCATATAGCGTGTTGACTCATTTGGTTTTCTCTCCTGTACCAATATAGCGTGTTGACTCATTTGGTTTCCTCTCCTTCACCCATATCGTGTGTTGACTCATTTGGTTTCCTCTCCTTCACCCATATCGTGTGTCGACTTATTTGGTTTCCTCTCCTTCACCCATATTGTGTGTTGACTCATTTGGTTTCCTCTCCTTGACCCATATCGTGTGTTGACTCATTTGGTTTCCTCTCCTGTACCCATATCGTGTGTCGACTCATTTGGTTTCCTCTCCTTCACCCATATCGTGTGTTGACTCATTTGGTTTCCTCTCCTGTACCCATATCGCGTGTTGACTCATTTGGTTTCCTCTCCTGTACCCATATCGTGTGTTGACTCATTTGGTTTCCTCTCCTGTACCCATATCGTGTGTTGACTCATTTGGTTTCCTCTCCTGTACCCATATCGTGGGTTGACTCATTTGGTTTCCTCTCCTGTACCCATATCGTGTGTCGACTCATTTGGTTTCCTCTCCTTCACCCATATCGCGTGTTGACTCATTTGGGTTCCTCTCCTTTACCCATATCGCGTGTTGACTCATTTGGTTTCCTCTCCTGTACCCATATCGTGTGTTGACTCATTTGGTTTCCTCTCCTTCACCCATATAGTGTGTCGACTCTCATTTGGTTTCCTCTCCTTCACCCATATCGTGTGTTGACTCATTTGGTTTTCCTCTCCTGTACCCATATCGTGTGTTGACTCATTTGGTTTCCTCTCCTTTACCCATATCGTGTGTCGACTCATTCGGTTTTCTCTCCTGTGCCCATATCGTGTGTCGACTCATGTGCTGGAAATGTATGACATGTATTTTACATTTTGTATCTCAATACTATTTCAGTGTGTTTGTGCAACTATATTTCTTTTGACTCCGGCAATGTTTTTTCTTCTCCTTCGTCTTTAGCCGCCTCCTACTCCTCTTCCTCCTTCGCCCTACCCCATTCTTCCTCCCATCCTATCCCTCCTTTCATTTTTATTCTTTAATTCTTCTGTTCTCCTTGTTTTTTTGTTGCTTTCTTCCTCCTCCTCCTTCTGCCCCCCTTGCCTGAAAACTTCAGAGACACGACTTCAGCCAGCCATCCAGTCACGGACAAGTGTGTCTGTCCACAGAAGCTTCTTTCATGTAAGTTACAAAAACATCAAGGATCCTTTACGCCTTCATGCGTATTGGGCATACAGGGCTAAACCTAAGTTTTATACACCAATCGGCACTTAGTAGATGATGTGGTTAACATCACTCCGGCTGCTTCTTCCATGTCCTATTGTATTATTCATCATTGTCTCTTAATCTGTTATTCGTGTGCGTTTTAAAGTCTCTGAATTGTTCTTTTTTCCTACTGGTTCCAGTGAAAAGATTCCCCTGTCTTACGGTTACCAAGCATTCTCTCTGTGCTTTGCCCAGCTTCACTGGGATGTGGACAATTCTTTCTACGAGCTCTACTCTTGTAATGATGTTCAACCGTTGTAGTACTTCAATTTTCTGCTATCCTATGTTAAAAGACTAGTTCATTACTTATAGTTTTCGCTTTTCTATTGCATACAACAGAACTGAAATAACGTTGATGCTAATTATTATGTTGGTGGTTTTAATTTACTTGCTGTCCTAGATATCCAAACGCTTTCAAGGCTCCTACACTGGTGTCGCCCGAGACTAACTTGATCATCTCATAACTGTTAGATGTCAGTCATTACTCGAGGTTCTAACTTAACTGCAGACGGCTTGTCCGATAACTGTTCCGTTCCAGTGCCAGTGGAAATTACATAAAATGTCTTTACTGTATTGACAGTTCCAGCAGAATGCTGAAGCTCGTCCACGCAAAGTTTTTGCATAAAGCAGCTGTCAGATTTGCCAACATTAACAGTCCCAGAATTGCAGCAAACTGTTAATGCATGCAGTCTGTTACAAACGCTGGTTTTGCACATACAATACTGCATGCATGTACACAATTCAGAAAGTCGCCATTTTAAGTGCAGTTTTCAGCACAAAAAACAATCGCGGGAACAATAGAAATAAAATTCACATAGAATCAACAGGTCACAGTTTTGTACCAAACAACCAGTAGGTAGGGCGACGGAACCTTTGAACTTAAGGTCCCAGAAATGGGAAA
>CAJHNH020000712.1:238175-241138 GCA_905116865.2 Candidula unifasciata | reverse complement strand
TACCTAGCTAGCTACCTACCTTCCTACCTACCTACCCTAACCTTCCTAGTGATCTACCTACCCTACTACATACCTGACCTACCTTACTACCTACCTACCTAAACTACTAGCTAGCTACACTAGCTAACCCTACCACCTAACGAACTAACTAAACTAACTAACTACCTACATACCTTAACTATAAGCAACGAATCTAAACTAACTAACGAACTACTACCTAACTAACTCAACTAACATACCTCGCTAAATAACTAACTCAACTACCTAACTAACTAACTAACTAAACTAGCTAACTAACTAACTAACTACCTAACTAGCTAACTAACTAACTAAATAACTAACCTACCAAACTAACTAACTAAATACTAAACATAACCTAAACTAACTACAATCCTAACTAACTAATAACCTAAACCTATCTACCTACCTACCTACCTACCTACCTACCATACATACTTACATCATACATACGCTACAAACATACATCATACATACATTTTTACATAATACATACATACATACCTACATACATACATAACCTCCATCAATACATACATACATACGTACATACTACCTACATAGCATACATACGACATACCTACATACGTACTTCCTACATACCATACATACATACATACATACCTACAACATACATACTCATACATACATACATACATCATACATACGTAACGTTAACGTACGTACGTACGTACGTACGTACGTACGTACGTACGTACGTACGTACGTACGTACGTACATACATACATACATACATACATACATACATACATACATACATACATACAATACATACATACATACATACATACATACATACATACATACATACATACATACATACATACATACATACATACATACATACATACATACATACATACATCATACATACATACATACATACATACATACATACATACATACATACATACATACATACATACATACATAATACATACATACATACATACATACATACATACATAACATACATACATACATACATACATACTACATACATACATACATACATACATACATACATACATACATACCTACATACATACATACAATACATACATACATACATACATACATACATACATACATACATACATACATACATACATACATACATACATACTACATACATACATACATACATACATACCTTACATACATACATACATACATACATACATACATACTACATACATACATACATACATACATACATACATACATACAATACATACATACATACATACATACATACCTCTCACAAACACAATACATACATTCACACATCCAGTCCAGAAACTTGACCCTTCTATTATACGTTCACTCGCCCCAGGAGTATTTGTCCTGGGATTAACCTTTGTAGAATGTGTACTCGATCCGCATACATCAGACAGTGGGAATAAAGGGGCGAGTTTCACAAAGACTTTATGTGGGTGCTTTGTGATGAAGGGAACCGAGTTCTTTACGTATTTTTTAGGATTCTGGTCTGTCTGTCTGCCGTCCATCAATCCATCTACATGTCTCTCATTTCTCTTATATTTTCACTCTATCTACGTCAATCTCTCTTCTGCATTTCTGTTTCTATCCCCCCTTTTCCTTGCCACAAATTCTATTCTTCTCGTTTAGTCGCTCTAAATGTTTTATCCACAATTCTTACTCTTTATACTTCTCATCTCTCCCACTTTCTTTCTCCAACAATCTGAATCCTCAAATTCCTAGTTCAACTTTATTAATCTCTAACTCCTTCTTACAAATGGACACCTTCACACACAACCACACACACACACACACACACACACACACACACACACACACACACACACACATGATCTCTTTCTCTCTCCCACACAAATTCATACGCACCCCTGCTCATGTATCACGTAAATCTATATATCAATCCCTTTCTCTCTCTTCTCCATACCTCTCTCGTTCTCTCTCGTTCCCCCCCCTCTCTCTCTCTCTCTCTCTTTCTCTGTGTGTGTCACACCCCACACTCTGTGTCTATCTCATTTCCACCCAAGCTGTGGCGGTACTCGAGACACATCGTGCGAGCACACAGGAGACACATCGTGCGAGCACACAGGAGACACATCGTGCGAGCACACAGGAGACACATCGTGCGAGCACACAGGAGACACATCGTGCGAGCACACAGGAGACACATCGTGCGAGCACACAGGAGACACATCGTGCGAGCACACAGGAGACACATTCCACACACTGTCTGGGTTCAGGCTACATAAAGATCCAATCTGCCAGCAGCCTAAAGGACATAGGCCAAAACTGTATTTATATGTATGTATGTACCACCATCATGTAGCAGGTCCTTTGCAGAACGTCGCTCTCATCACAGTCTGCCTAAAAGAAACTCGGTCTCTTGCCAGTTCTCCCACCTCATGAACTTTCACACCCACGGAGTCACTTATATCCTGTGCCCATCTTCGTGTCGGTCGGCCCCTGCTCTCCTTCCCGGTACCATGCCTTCTGCTATAGTTTTTTTCCAACCTGTCGTGGCGCTTGATATGACCAAAATATTTCAGCTTCCGAGAAAGAATGCTGTTTATTAGCCAGTCTTCCTTGATGTTAAGATCTTTTAAGATGTCAATATTTCTCCTCTTCTTTGTCCAAGATATTCTGAGAATCTTTCTATAGCATTTCAGCTCAAAAGCCGCTATTCTCTTTCTTAAGGACTGAGAGATAGTCCACGACTCACATCCGTATGTAGCCACAGGAAAGATGCATGCTCTCAAAATTCTAATTTTTATCTCCTTGCTGGTGCTTAAAAATAGACTTTTAAGGCTGTTCAATCTTTGCATTGCCAAAGCCATCCTCCTTTTAATTTCTGTTGAACAGTCTCCATTGCTGTTTATTATAGAGCCTAGATATTCAAAGTTTGTGACATTTTCAATTTCTTTATTATT
>CAJHNH020000712.1:158175-235675 GCA_905116865.2 Candidula unifasciata | reverse complement strand
GAGCTAATCTCTAAAAGCGGACTACAGAACGCTGCACTAGCTGGCTCTGATTTGTGTACTGTGCTTCTGGCAGAACCCGGCTAACCCTGGTGGAGGTTGCACTGGAATACCTTACTTTGTGGGGATTTAATTAGAACTTGCACCCCCCCCCCCCCTTTTTTTTTCTCAACCCTCACCCCCTTTTTTTTTTCAAACGCCCCACCTTACCCCCTCCCCCCCCCCCCCCCTAGTTGACTCGCCGGTAGACGATTGCATCAAATCTGTAGGAGTCATTTTCAGGGCTTTTGGTGGCGTGTAGTGCTAAGCCATTTTAATGGGGAGCGAATACTCTAGTCACAATTATAACCTAAGGCTGCCCCTTAGGGAATGCTGGTTGAACGTCGCGAATGCAGCGGAACGAAATGGACTGTCGTCATTTTTTTCATCTCTGTACGAGAAGAGAAACGTCTGATACATTCATCATTATCATCATCATAAACCACTCCTGCCGTTAAGCGACGTGGGGAGGAATAATTTGCGATCCAGTGCACGTTGGCTGCCACTGGCTATTGTCATGCCGTGAAGGCGTAGAGTGTCTTTAATGTTGTCGATCCATGTTTTCCGGGGCCGTCCTCTTGCTCTTGTAGTTGATCTTCTGAGATGTAGTGCTTGTGATGGTATTTGATCTTGCTGCATTCTAACGAGATGGCCAAACCACTTGATCTGTTGTTTCTCGATGAATCTAGTACAAGGTGTCGTTCCCACAATTTGCCTGATAGTTTCATTATTCACTCTATCTCGTATGGTTAGGTTGGCTGCTACATTCAATGGCGCGAAATCTGGGGCTTAGACATTTTGAGCCCTACAATTTTTAGAGGGGGGGGGGGAGTGGAGTGGCCTACGTCGCCCTTTTCTTAAATTTGTAAGGAGTTAAGCTGCCTCTCTTCCTAAACCATGTATATACATTTTGTTGTTGTTACGTTGGTGTTTATACATATTGTATTACTTCACATATATTATTATATATACTGCAATAGGTCCAGCTTTAACTTTATCTTGTCTGTATGGAAAAACTCCTCTTTTCCTTCTTAGGTTGCGCATTTTTGCTGCCGCTGTATTATTTTTCTGTCCTCTTGCTCTTGTAGTTGATCTTCTGAGATGTAGTGCTTGTGATGGTATTTGATCTTGCTGCATTCTAACGAGATGGCCAAACCACTTGATCTGTTGTTTCTCGATGAATCTAGTACAAGGTGTCGTTCCCACAATTTGCCTGATAGTTTCATTATTCACTCTATCTCGTATGGTTAGGTTGGCTGCTACATTCAATGGCGCGAAATCTGGGGCTTAGACATTTTGAGCCCTACAATTTTTAGAGGGGGGGGGAGTGGAGTGGCCTACGTCGCCCTTCTCTTAAATTTGTAAGGAGTTAAGCTGCCTCTCTTCCTAAACCATGTATATACATTTTGTTGTTGTTACGTTGGTGTTTATACATATTGTATTACTTCACATATATTATTATATATACTGCAATAGGTCCAGCTTTAACTTTATCTTGTCTGTATGGAAAAACTCCTCTTTTCCTTCTTAGGTTGCGCATTTTTGCTGCCGCTGTATTATTTTTCTCTTTATCTGATACATCGTGTGGATACCGTAATGACAAGGACTGGTTCTCGACTCTCTAGTTTCAGGGTGGAAGGCAGGGGGTAAGGCACACATACGAGGTGTATCCCGAGGAACGACTTTTTAATGGCACGCAGAGTACAATGGTTAGTTGCGTATCCTTTACAGGACGTTGCAGAACCAACCCCAACAACCCCTGGCTGTTGTGTGGTTTTTCTAGGCAAATTTACGTCCAGTAGTTTGTCATTGCTTTCTGGACGGTTGCAACGCAAGGGGCATAGCCTGCAGCTGGGATCGAACCCGGCATTCCGGCATTTCGAAGCGTTTGCATCGACTTAGAGAGTACTATAGAATGCAGTATAATCTAAGTAAAAGTTAAAAAGGGGCATTCCCAGAATGGTTAAACCGGACAACAAATTCTCTGATCACGTCAGATATGTCGGTAGAAAAGCGCATACATACATTTATGATGAAAAGAGGTACAATGCAATTATGTGCATAATTTATCAAAGGAGAAGAATAAATAGGAGCAGGTAATTCTTTTAGAGATACGACGATTTAGTTTCAAAAGCCCAGTGACTTTGCAACATCTGAAAGCTTTGCCATCGGCTGTTCTAGTCCCTAACAATGGCATTGTTTTTACGCAATTGTTTAGTTTTTTGTTTTTTTTTATGCATGTCCTCTAGCTTCTTTTTCTTTTGTTTTGGCAGCACAAACTAACGAAATCAGGGTAGTTTTAATTTCTGGTGACCATTGGGTGGCGGAACCTGAGGGTTCAGTACTTGAGCCACTTGCCATACCCACACACCCACCCACACACACACACCCACACACACACCCATACACCCATCCACACATATATACACATCCACCCACCCCACACATACACACACATACACACACATACCCCAACACACACATACCCACACACATACACCCACACACAAACATACACACACACACCCACCCCCCTATACACGCACAGACACAAAGTGTGTCGAACCGAACCCACCCCCTATCCCAGTGTATAGAAGCCCTTTGTTTCTACGTTTATATATGTCTATACCACACGAACTGATACATGCTGCAGGAGATCGAAGATTATGGAAAGGCGTGATCGCCCACGCCAGTCGGCAAGGCACCTGATGATGATACCTTTCTAAATGTTTATACATTTCATTTTTTTTTTAAATATGATATTATACTTTTGCCATAAGCACATTTTATGTATGTACACTTAAACAAGGATAGGCCCTTTAAGGCCCCTTCCCATGTTCCCTTTTTGAAACTTTAATGGAATAGGGGAGGGGTGGGGAAGGGGAAGTTCTGACTGAGGACACACTATTCTGCAGCACCTTTCCCTTTCACCCCATTTTCAGTGGTTTCTTTGAGCATACGCCCCTGTTAGCGAATCCGTTGTGCAATACGTGTGACGTAAAAACAAAGTTGCCTCACAATTTTTTTTTCTTTTTATTTATACAATTGAACACATGTGTGTACATCTTTGGGGACTGGGAACAAAAAGTTCCTGACTCTTTTTTTTGTCTGTCCGTCCGCCCGTCCGCCCATCCTTCCATTGTGAACATATTATTTGAATTATAAAGTTATGATAAGAATCTCACAACAAAAAACAATTTGTGCTGATGGTAGAGTATTGACTGCAGACAGGGGACCACGCCTTATGCACTGGGTCATGTAGTAATTGTAGACAGTCAGAAACTAGGGTTAGAATTTAGTTCTAAGAAAAGAGAAATTACAGTCTTCACCAAGGGGATAGGAGTGTCACAATGTTTACAGTTGAGTTTCCTTCATAGGATGTTTCAAAACCAATCCCAGGATTTTTAATGTTTGTGAAGTTTACTACGCAATTGTATGTTTGGTAGTTTGGCCTTTTTTTACACGATCGTCCCTCGAAACCACTGTGTGAACCAACACAAGGTTGTCTGCTGCCAAATTTCCCGCAGCTGGGGTTACACTCAGCACCTTAGCATTAAGAAGGGCGTTCGCAATGCCTAAAGCTGTTCGACTATCACAGTTAATGATGACCACTCTTTTATAAGTAAGTAACGTACAACCCCACCATGACCTTACAACGAGCGATGATCTCCCGGTGATACAAAGTGCCACTACTCGGATGAGAATCACCGGTCCCAGAACCCCCGTTCAACCGTTAGGTTATATTAGGGTCCCTGACTACAGCCTGGGCGGGGTTTTAAAATAGCAAAAATTGTGTCCAATATTGTGGCCAGGTTTTAACTACTCCTTCAAGCATCTGCCCCCCCCCCCCCCCAAAAAAAAGGCTGTTTGTGAGTCCGCAGGTGACATGAATATAATAATATACGTGAAGTAATACAATATGTATAAACACCAACGGGGAAAAAAAAAAAAAAAAAAAAAAAAAAAAGAAGTTTCTACATGGTTTGGGAAGGGAGGCAGCCTAACTCCTTAAAAAAATTAGGGGAAGGGCGACGAAAACCACTCTTCTCCCGACATCTAAAAATTATAGGGCTCGAAAATGCCTAAGCCCCAGATTTCGAGCGCCCCCCCCCCCGCCTCCCTTCTCGCTCATGTATCAGATGTTTCTCTTCTCGTACAGAGATAAAACAAATGACGACAGCATATTTAGTTCTACTGCATTCGTCACTTTCAACCATTATCCCCATAGAGAGAACTTTAGGATATAATTGTGACTAGGTTATTTGCGCCACATAGAAATGGCTTAGCACTGCACGCCACCAAAAGCCCCATGAAAAGGACTCCTGCACTGTTGATACGATTTCTGTCCGGATTGGCGACGAAGCCGTCTACCGGTGAACCAATGGGCAACCCCGTCGCCGATGACGATATCCCATTTCTGAAAAGCTGTCTCTAAACCTTCGGCACTTTTAAAACATTCAGATTACTGCCTAGTGCAGAGGTTCTCAACTTGTGGATCCAGACCCTTTTGGGAGTCGAACGAATCTTTCACAGGGGTGGCCTAAGACCATCTGAAAACATATATTCACTGAAGTTATGAAGTAGCAACGAAAATATTATGGGAGGAACTGCATTAAAGGGTCGCGGCATTAGGAAATTAAAGAACCACTGCACCAGTGGATGTCAAGGCAGAATGAAACCTTCTTTTGTAAAACCACAGCTTGAGTATCGCCATATTTACTGCTTCTGTTTGTCCCATAATATCTTAAGCTAATATTTTGAACTGAGTACGGGACATCGTTAGCAAGTCAGTCCCCCCCCCCCCCTATTTTGTTCTTCCCTCTCTCACCCCCCCCCCCTCTTCGCCCCCTCGCCCCCACACACACACGTTTTCTCTGTGTTTGAGTCACAGAGTGGTGAACAGGCTATGAATTGGCTCGACAATGGTATTAAAATAGGAACAAAGAAATAAACTAAACAATAGCTTTTTAACTGCAATGAAAAAAAAATGCTAAAATGAAAATTCTCCCCTCATTTCAGACATTACTATCTAAAACTGTGACATCTAATAAGGTCTGCACAAATAACTATACGTTTATGTTCTGTTCTCGAGCTTATTCCTAAATTAAAATAATGCGTATACAAGTGACACCATACCATACAAAACATACATGGAAAGATAAGAAGGACGTAAAGCACGAGGTAGATCAAGAACAAGATGGAAGGATAACATCAGAGAAACTCTACAACAGCACGATGTGCCTATGGTCAAGGCGGTCAGAAGAGCTAGAAACAGAACCTTATATCTCCCTCGACACCCACAGCGGTAAAAGAAGAAGAAGAAGAAGTATACAAGTTGATGCAACTCTGTAGTAACGCACCTGATGAGATACAGCGAAATATGCCTGGCAATAAATTTTTCAATGTATTGTTTGCATCCGCATTATTTTAATAGCATTACGGGAAAGCATTGTTTTGAATATTCCTAAATTTATATAACAGGGGACAAAAGGGCGCATTTTTTTAGAGTGCCGAGGGTGGGCCGGGACACTCCGAAAAACGGGACTGCCCCGGTGGGTCACTCTGAGGACAGTGGGACGTGAGCCTGAAGTTTTAGGACAGAATGGCTCGTGCAGTCGACACAACTCTGCAGATTATCTTTATTTTTTTTTTTGCGCACACACACACACACACACACACACACACAAACACACACACATGATGTGTGAAAAAACAAGTAAGGGGGCGCACACGCCCAACGTTTTGTTTGTGTCGGATCCATCTGGTGCGTGTAATAAGTGAAAATATTCAAGGAGAGAAAGACGGAGGCAGACAAAGAGACGATTATTATGTATATCCCTTACAGGGGATCGAACCCGGATCTCCTGCATGAGATCCCAACGGTCTAGCTAGTCGACCAGCCACATAATCCACTTACACGAACTTGTCCACCTCCCAAAGTGCCGATCTCATTCTACACATGCGACGACGAACCAAACAAAAGGCGACGGTAATTGACTGGGCAATATGATATGTAGCATAGGACAATGTCAGCGAAACATGCAGAGAACCAGTGAAAAGAACGACAAAGAATGAAAGAGTGGGGAGAAAAATGAAGGGAAGAGGAAACGAATAGCTATTGAAACGAACAATGCAGCGGAAAAATAGCTGTTCAAGCCCCAAAACAGTTTATTCAAGGAAATCTACAATTGTGCGGGACTGATGGATGGGGCGGTGGGAATAAATGATGTTCAATCTGCCAGGAGTGGGGTTTCGCGATAAGCAAACAAACAAGAACACAAAACATATGAATCATAATCGATTGGGTAAACAAGAGATATTCGTGGCATGCATCGGCAATAGCGCCGCAACGTTTGGTTTCAGGTCCCATAAAGCACCCCCCCCCCCCCCATCCCAAAATTTGTTAGTGGCCTAAGTATTTTTTTTAATGCTTCATGTAATTTCAAGTAAATTATTATATTTAACCGCCGTGGTGCATCGGCCAGACGCTCGCCTACCGATCGGTGGGTCGTGGGTTCGAGTCCTGACGGAGCCTGACTTGAGCCTGACCTAATCTTGAGTGGGTACCAGCTAAAGTCATAGAAAGTAAAGGCAGCCGGCATAATGCTGACCACATCACCCATAACAACCTAAAAAATAGACCTAGCCTTATATGCTAAATACGCCTGAAAGCTCAAAAGTTGTAATTGACTTTATTTAGAGTGTTATATTTATTTGCCATTCACCATATTATTATTGTTACGTACTCAAACTAGGATTTTGCCCTCGAATGTGCCATTTCCCCTGTTGTATAGAAAATGTTTAGCGAAAAGGGTGGGGAAAGAGGTACTGACAGAAAAACATATAGACAGAGAGACCCACTCCCCCCCCCCCCACCTCCACTCACAATGTTTTCTTCGTGTTGACACCCCTGCCCACGGAAGACACAGAAACGTACACACTGGTAACCGCATGTGTAAATGTATGTGGTGTATAGGGAAGCAAGCAAAATGGATGAGTGCACACTGGCGCCTCCATTCTTAGCTTATATAACGGTGACTATGCAAACACAGGTTTATACTTGCGCACTGATGAATGCAAGCGTGTATGTGTTTAAACAGTGCAGACACAAAATAATTCCGCATACTAAATCGCGATTTAAAAACACACATCCATATACGAAGTGAAGTCAACAAGTAAGCCACAAATGGTTATGGGATGACAGGAAAATGTAGTTGGTGGTTTCTAAAGTTGCCACTGGGTGAAAGCTACATCAAACTGTATGCCTCCGTTCGCTAGGTGGCGCTAGGTGATGCATGCGCATTCGCAACACAGAACAAAATGGTGATTTTACTTACTGAATGTTCCCTCACAGAACAACGTGACGTTGTGCTGCTTTTTTTTTGGGAAAAAAGGGGTAGAAGGGGGGTGGGGGGCTACAAATCTATCCACAGAGCACATTCATAAGGAGCATCCACCTTAGTTAGCCCCTAGCGATTTCCATATTTTTGGTCTACTGGAAACCCCTCTTGGCGGGAGACATTTCGAGAATGACATTTCGCAATGTTTAATGTAACGGAAAAAAACGTGGTATAGAAAACAGAGCATGCAGTTCTGTGAAGGAGGATTGGGAAGACTGATAAAACGATAGGACAAGCGCATCCATGTTCGTGAAAATGATGTTGAATAATGAAGCGACAGAGTTTGGGTAAAAATAAACGGGTTTTCAGCGGATATTGTCTTAATTTTGTTTTAAGCAATCCTTTTTGACTTACTTAGTGTCTTTCCCTCGTACATGGAGCTAGCAAGCTTGTTGACAGTGAGACAGTGAGACAAGACAAATTGACAGAGTGATAGACAGACGGACTCCATGTGCTGGTTCAGGGTCTCGTCTTTGGGGGGGGGGGGGGGAGAACTGACAAACAGCCGTTAAACAAACATGCTGTAAAAGGCAACTAATTAGGGATTGCTGAAGGGCCGAGAGTTACAATTATGGATACCTAGCTGTAAACCACAACACAATGTGCCAACTGAAGGCTAAGTAGAAGAAGAAGAAGAAGAAGAAGAAGAAGAAGAAGAAGAAGAAGAAGAAGAAGAAGAAGAAGAAGAAGAAGAAGAAGAAGAAGAAGAAGAAGAAGAAGAAGAAGAAGAAGAAGAAGAAGAAGAAGAAGAAGAAGAAGAGAAAGAAAAAGCAAAAGAAGAAGAAAAAGAAAAAAAAAAAATAGTAGTATTAGCAGCATTAGCAGTAGCAATAGCAGCAGTAGTAATAGCAGTAGTCGTAGTTGTAGTAGTAGTAGTAGTAGTAGTAGTAGTAGTAGTAGTAGTAGTAGTAGTAGTAGTAGTAGTAGTAGTAGTAGCGGCAGCAGTAGTAGAAAAAAAAAAAAGAAGAAGAAAAAGAAGAAGAAGAAGAAATAGTAGTGTTAGCAGTAGTAATAGTAGCAGCGACAGCATCAGTAGTTAAAGTAGTAGTAGTAGTACTAGTAGTAGTAGTAGCAGAAATAGTAGTGGTGGTGGTGGTGGTGGTAGTGGTGGTAGTAGTCGTAGTAGTAGTAGTAGTAGTAGTAGTAGTAGTAGTAGTAGTAGTAGTAATAGTAGTAGTAGCAGTAGCAATAGTAGTAGTAGTAGTAGTAGTAGTAGTAGTAGTAGTAGTAGTAGTAGTAGTAGTAGTAGTAGTAGTAGTAGTAGTAGTAGTAGTAGTAGTAGTAGTAGCAGTATAAGAAGTAGAAGAAGAAGAAATAGTAGTATTAGCAGTAGTAATAGTAGCAGCGACAGCATCAGCAGCAGCAGCAGTAGTAGTAGTAGTAAAAGTAGCAGTAGTAGTCGTAGTAGTAAAAGTAGTAGTAGTAGTAGTAGTAGTAGTAGTAGTAGTAGTAGTAGTAGTAGTAGTAGTTGAAGAAATAGTAGTGGTGGTGGTGGTAGTGGTGGTAGTAGTAGAAGTAGTAGTAGTTGTTGTTGTAGTAGAAGTAGCATTAGTAGTAGTAGTAGTAGTAGTAGTAGTAGTAGTAGTAGTAGTAGTAGTAGTAGTAGTAGTAGTAGTAGTAGTAGTAGTAGTAGTAGTAGTAGTAGTAGTAGTGGTAGTAGTAGTAGTGGTAGAAGTAGAAGAGAAGAAGAAGAAGAAGAAGAAGAAGAAGAAGAAGAAGAAGAAGAAGAAGAAGAAGAAGAAGAAGAAGAAGAAGAAGAAGAAGAAGAAACAAAACACACACGTAGATAGAAACAGCTAAGTAGACAGATATACAGAATGAACCGAGAGACATTTCATCAACAACCTGTATGGTTTTTTTTAACTGACCGCCCCTGGCCAACCTCTCCTCCGGATATACTTAGCAACACTCACTCTAAACAGACAGACGCTATCATTTTGTTTGCTCGCGAAACGCCTTGTCATCTGTACTCACTCGGATCTCATCTGGCCATATCACACCGGGGTCGTATGTCACCGGTGAGCAACTCAATAACTTTGCCAGACAGAGGCGTGGAGGCATTTGCATAAGTGCCCCGCAATTTGCATCCGAATTACTACCCTGTCTTCGGATTTCCTGACATAATTGAGGCCCTATCGAATTTCAGCGACCGGTTTGCGAACTAATTTAGAAAGTTGATAATATAACGCCGATTTTTGCAGAGTATCAGAAGGTGGAAATCTGACAGAGGTTCTGTCAAGTTGATGTATGACATTAAGTTTTGACGTGTTCGTTTTGATTTCGTGTAAGGAGAAACAGTAGGCAGGGTGGAGAAAAGGAATGATTTATGGCCAGAAAGGGAGGTAACTAGTGACATAAATTGCAAAGGGACACTATCTTTTCGGGTAGAATGAAGTGGATCTGAAGAAAGAAATGTCAATGTTCGAGAGGAAGAGTTGCCATCAGAGGGGAAGTGGGAATTATTATAAAGGGAAACGGTTCACCAGAATGGGAAATACATTATAATGATAAATGTTCTTTAAAAAAGAGAGGACATTATTTTAGTTACAAAAATGGACGATTGTTATTTTGTGTTTTTTAACCCTCCTCCTTCTCCTTCCTCCCCATACACAGACTGCAAATTTCATTTATTAAAACCGGTGCTAAATATCCTTACGTCCTTTTTAGGACGTAACGTTTTGTTTTTTTGAAGCCCCACTCTGGCTTTTGCCAGGGGCCGCAATATAGGCAGGCCATAATTATGGCCAATTGTCTGAACGCGGTTTCTGGGACCTCTCCACGGTGATCCTCATCCACATGGTGGCACTTTGTGTCATCGGGTGTTTATCGCTTGTGTGATGTCCTGGTGGGGTAGAAAGTCAGTGACAGACTGCAACTATTATAACTAATTTTGCCTTCCTTTTTAGGATGAATTTTTTCGTTATTTGAAGCCCCACCCTGGGGGCCACAATATAGCCCTGCCATAAATATGGTCAATTGGCTGAACGATTTTTCTGGGACTTCTCAACGGTGATCCTCATCCGCATGGTGGTACTTTGTGTCGTCGGGTGTTTATCGCTTGTATGATGTCCTGGTGTAGAAAGTCTGTCAGTCAGACTGCAACCTCAGCTACTTACATCTTGTCATCCCCTTGTGAGATGCTATTTTTTGTTATTTGAAGCCCTACTCTGGCTCTTGCCGGGGCCGCAATATAGCCCGGCCATAAATATGGTCTAATGGCTGAACGCGGTTTTTAGAACCTCTCCACGATGATCCTTATCCGCATGGTCATCGAGTGTTTATCGCTTGTGTGATGTTGTGGTGGGGTAAAGTAGATAGATATATAGACTGCAACCTGGCGATCTGACACTTCATGGCTCAAGATGTTAATACCACAGTCAATACAAGGGAGGAATAACCATGAGGACGACATGCATAACAGAGTCGAAGTGGGATCCACACAAGTAGAAGTGGACAATTTATCCGGTTAGGGTAATTGTCGTTAACCTGCGGGAGCCCCCTTTAAGGGTGGGAGGGGGCGCAAGGAGGTTGGGAGGGGGTGTGAAGCAGTTTTGGAAGTGACAACATTTGTACTTGTAATAATCTGTTATATTACTTGTAATATTCTGTTATATTACTTGTAATAATCTGTTATACTTACAATTTGTCTTAGTTTAATTATAAAGAACATATTTTTTAAAATAAGTTATTAAACAAAACAACGAAGCTATATTAGTTTTTTTTATTAGTTTGTTCATCTGTACTTAAAAATATAATTAATATGATAACACGTGCATTTAATTACAGATTAAGAACGCATTCTGACCAGAACGTATCTATTTACTTTCTGTTTCCCTTGACGCGCAAGTTATTGTCCTGCTCTTTTTTTAATTACATTTTGTAATGTTTGGGGGTGGGAGGGCTTGAATATACACTCAAAGGAGGGAGGGGGGGGGGCGTAGGGGGTCTTAACATATACCTAAAGGGGGGGGGGGAGGTCTTGCCATATACTCAAGGGGTATGTGGCCTGAAAGAAAGGTTAGGGACACAAAGCCATCAAACCTGGCAAACATACTCCAATCTCAGCCAAACCACTTGGCACAAATAAAGCAAATGCCGCTGGAAATTTCTGACAGATCACCTGGGTATTTCCATGAACCAGCTTCGGTTCACGGACCACAAGTTGAAGAACACTGCTAGTACATATATGTTTTTGTAGAGCAGTGATTCTCATCCCTTTTGACTTCTGTAGCCCCTTGAAGAGTTTCTATAGCGGAGCCAATTAGGCCTACTCTACATTATGTCTTTGAAGTAAAAGGTGTTTAGAGATAATTTTACCAAGTGGTGAAGAAGAAGTAGATAGTAAGGCAATGTGAAATAATGATACAGTAAAACTTCGATTAACGGTTACTTATTTAACCGACAGTTTATGTTATCCGTCATCGTCCTAAAAATGTGTGAGGATTAAAAAAAAATAAACATACATCATTAAAACTGTGCACGACGACAGAGGTTCAGTTTTTAACCAACAGCCAACAACTCTCCACTCAGAAGCAGAAACAATGACATCAAAGTGCACTGATTGGCTGGAAATGCAAGAGGAGGCAACTGCAACACAGATGCTACTTTTGGGTAAGATACCGAACATTGCAGCGCAGAAGGTTCCAGCCTCGAAGACAGAGAAGGAGATGGCAGATTATTTTAAACTAACGTTGGTCTATCGCATCACAATACATTTCTGTACATTGTTTCTCTTATACTGAAGTTTGTATTGACCGCTTTGTAAAATCAAATACAGTAGGTATATATTATTCACCGTTATCGGATTTTATTTTCATTACCGTCTTAAGTCCACAGTGAAATCACGTTACTTCACAGATGTACTTAGAGATTTCTCTTACTCGACTATTCGGTTTTCTGTCACAAACATTGTCCGGATGGTGACTGTCAATTGCAGTTTTACTGTATATACAAACAATTATTCAATATATATGCAATAAAAATAAATTTTAAAACTTTTAATTTACTGAAATAATCAATTATTCTCGACCACCCCCATTAAAGACCCCGTTTAGAGCCATTATTAGAGAGGGCTCAAACATGGGCCAAATAAACATCCAAGAACTAAAAAGGGTGACAACGAACTGCCAGACATGGAAAGTTATGACTAAGCCCTATGTGCCGCCCTAGGCTCAAGAGGAAGGACTAACTAACTAACCGCCAATAGAGTTCCGTGGAGCACAGGCTGAAAACCCTTGCTGTACAGGAAACACACGATCTCCAATCACGTAGATTCCAGCCACTTTTTTTGCAGAAGCGTCTGTTTGTCTAAGGATATATTTATAAACAGCATAAAGTAATAACGAAGACTGTCTGTCAGCAAGGCGTGCGTTTATTAATATCATTTGATATATAGTAAAATTTTAGCTTTCTAGTCTCTCTCTCTCTCTCTCTCTCTCTCTCTCTCTCACACACTCTCTCGCTCTCTTTCTTTTTCTGTCTGTCTGTCTGTCTTTGTCCCTCTTAGTCTGTCTGACGGAGTGATGGCATTAAAAACAGCCTAACAGAAAAGAACAGCAATCTTAAAAGTGCTCTTGACAGAGCTCATCAACCAACGTTACATCTCCCCCCGACACTTCACTGAGGTACAAGGTGAAAGAGAAAAAGAAGAAGAAGATGTCGAAGAAGAAGAAGAAGAAGTATGTCTGTCTTTTTCCCTACGTGTGTCTATGTCTGTCTCTCACGTTCTCTTAACATAATACGTTGTGTAAATTTCCTTTCTACTGACCAAAAACCAATCTGCTCCTCATATTCGCGTAGATCAACAATATCTATCCGTCCGTCCGTCCATCCATCCATTGATCCATCCATCCATCCATCCATCCATCCATCCATCCATCCATCCATCCATCCATCCATCCATCCATCCATCCATCCATCCATCCATCCATCCATCCATCCATCCATCCATCCATCCATCCATCCATCCGTCTATCCATCCCTCCGTTCGCCCGTAAACCAAATAAACTGGTCATTTTGCATCTTCATACATCCGTAGGAAATCTGTATGTCTGTCTAATAATCTGCTTGTTTCTCTGATCCACTTTTTCTTTGTTTGTCTACTCACTTATCTATCTTCGTCCAATTGATATTTTGCAGTTTATTATCCCTCCCTCCTTCTGTCTTTGCATCTATCCACTGAAGTCCACCCATCATTACTTCTGCTTCATCCATTCACCTCTCTGTATGCCGTCTACCTGTCTGCATGGTTGTCTATTTCTCGTCCGGAACCGAATGAGTTTAGAAGAGAAGAAGAAGAAGAAGAAAGAAGAAGAAGAAGAAGAAAGAAGAAGAAGAAGAAGAAGAAAGAAGAAGAAGAAGAAGAAGAATGAAGAAAAGAAGAAGAAGAAGAAGAAGAAGAAGAAGAAGAGAAGAAGAAGAAGAAAGAAGAAGAAGAAGAAGAGAAAAGAAGAAAGAAAGAAGAAAGAAGAAGAAGAAGAAGAAGAAGAAGAAGAAGAAGAAGAAGAAGAAGAAGAAGAAGACTCAGAAGAAGAAGAAGAAGAAGAAGAATAAGAAAGAAGAAGTAAAGAAGAAGAAGAAAGAAGAAGAAGAAGAAGAAGCAAGAAGAAGAAGAAGAAGAAAGAAGAAGAAGAAGAAAGAAGAGAAGAAGAAGAAGAAGAAGAAGAAGAAGAAGAAGAAGAAGAGAAGAGAAGAAGAAAAGAAGAAAGAAAGAAGAAGAAGAAGAGAAGAAGAAGAAGAAGAAGAAGAAGAAGAAGAAGAAGAAGAAGAAGAAGAAAGAAGAAGAAGAAGGAAAGAAGAGAAGAAGAGAAGAAGAAGAAGAAACAGAGAAGAAAGAAGAAGAAGAAGAAGAAAGAAGAAGAAAGAAGAAGAAGAAGAAGAAAGAGAAGAAGAAGAAGAAGAAGAAGAAGAAGAAGAAGAAGAAGAAGAAAGAAGAAAGAAGAAGAAGAAGAAGAAGAAGAAGAAGAAGAAGAAGAAGAAAGAAAAGAAGAAGAAAAGAAGAAGAAGAAGAAGAAGAAAGAAGAAGAAGAAGAAGAAGAAAGAAGAAGAAAGAAGAAGAAGAAGAAGAAAGAAAAAAGAAGAAGAAGAAGAAGAAAAAGAAGAAAGAAGAAGAAGAGAAAGAAGAAGAAAGAAAAGAAGAAAGAAGAAGAAGAAGAAGAAGAAAAGAAGAAGAAGAAGAAGAAGAAGAAGAAGAAGAAGAAGAAGAAGAAGAAGAGAAGAAGAAGAGAAGAAAGAAGAAGAAGAAGAAGAAGGAAAGAAGAGAAGAAGAAGAAGAGAAAGAAAGAAAAGAATCTCTCACAGAGAAAAAAGAAAAGAAGAAAGAAGAAGAAGAAGAAAAGAAAGAAGAAGAAGAGAAGAAGAGAAGAAAAAGAAAAGAAGAAGAAGAAGAAGAAGAAAGTAACTTCATCCTTAGAGAAGAAGAAAGAAGAAGAAGAAGAAGAAGAAGAAGAAGAAGAAGAAAAGAAGAAGAAGAAAGAAAAGAAAGAAGAAGAAAGAAGAAGAAGAAAAAGAAGAAAAAGAAAGAAGAAGAGAAAAGAAATCCGAGAAAAGAAAGAAGAAAGAAGAAAAGAAGAAAGAAGAAGAAGAAAGAAGACAAGAAGAAGATCCCAATGAAGAAAGAAGAAGAGAAAAAAAAGAGAAAAGAAGAAGAAGAAGAAGAGTTCTCGAGAAGAAGAACGAAGAAAGAAAAGAAGAGAAGAAGAAGAAAAAAAGAGAGAAGTCAGAAAGAAAAAGAAGTCTGAAAAGAGAAGAAGGAGAAGAAGAAGGGTCGGTCGGAAGAAGAAGAGAACCGAGAAGAAAAGAAAGAAAGAAGAGTCGGTCGGTCGGAAGAAGAAAAGAAGAAGAAAGAAGAAGAAGAAAGGTCCGGTCGGTCGTCGGTCGGTCGAAGAAGAAGAAGAAAGAGGAGGTCGTCGAGAAAGAAGAAAGAAAGAAGAAGAAGAAAGAAGAAGAAAGAAGAAAGAAGAAGGAAAAGTCGAAAAAGAGAAAGAAGAAGGTCGGTCGGTCGGAAAAGAAAGAAGAAAGGAAGAAGTCGAAGAAGAAGAGAGATCGAAGAAGAAGAAGAAGAAGTCCGAAAAGAAGAAAAAAGAAGAAGTCCGTCCGTCTGTCTGTCTGTCTGTCTGTCTGTCTGAAGAAGAAGTCTGTCTGTCTGTCTGTCTGTCTGTCTGTTTTCTGTCTGTCTGTCTGTCTGTCAAGAAGTCTGAAGAAAGAAAAAAAAGAAAAAGAAGAAGTCTGAAAGAAGAAGAAAAAAAAGTAAGAAGAAGAAGCACGAATGTGAAGAAGCGGAAAAGAAAATGAAACCTAATCCTTCGACAACCCTAAGCGAATAAAAGTTAGAAATAAAAATATGCATTAATTTCCTCTTTTGTGAAAAGAGAAGAAGAAGAAGAAGAAGAAAAAGAAGAAAAAAGAAGAAGAACAAAAGAAGAAGAAGAGAAAGAGAAGAAGAAGAAGAAAGAAAGAAGAAGAAGTGCTGGAGAAGTTCCAGAAGCGAAAGAGCAGAAGAAAAAGAAAAGAAAGAGAAGAAGAAGAAAGCGAAGAAAAAGAAAAAGCTGAGAAGTTGCCGTTTAAGAAGAGAAAGAACACGAGAGAAGGATGCTTCCAGTCCGTCAAATCTAAAGAAGAAGAAGAAGAAGAAGAAGAAAAGAAAGAAGAAGAAAAGAAGGAAGAAAAGAAGAAAAGTGTGTGAAGTGTGAAGAAGTGAAAAGAAGAAGAAGTGGAAGTGAAGAAAGTGAAGTGCGTGTCTGAAGATAAAAAGACAGAGACAGAGAGAGAGAAGAGAGAAAGAGGAAGAGAGTGAAAGAGAAGAGAAGACAAAGAAAAGAAAAAAAGAAAAAAGAGAACAGAGAAGAGGAAAACAGAGAAAGCGTACAGAAAGAGACAGCGAGTGACAGAAAGTTACAGAGACAAAGAGAGACAGAGACAGAGATAGATAAAGATAGAAAAAACAGAGAGAGAGAGAGAGAGAGAGAGAGAGAAGGAAGAAGAAAGAAGAAAGAGACAGAAAAAGGCCGAGAAGAGGAAAGAAAGACAGAGAGAGAGAGAGACATACAGAAAGAAGAGAGAAAGAAGAGAAAGAGACAGAAAGAGAAAGAAGACAGAGAGAAAGAAGAGAGACAGAAAGAAGAAAGAGAAAAGAAGAGAAAAAAAAGAGAGCGAGAAAGAAGAAGAAAGAAGACAAAGAGAGACAGGGAGACAGAGGAAAATACAGACAGAGAGACAGAGAGAAAAGAGAAACAGAGAGGGATAGAGACAGAGCTACACAGAGAGAGAGAGACAAGGAGACAGGAGAGAGATAGAGAGAGACAGTCGCAGAGAGACATAAAGAAGAGAAAGACAGACATGTAGAGACACACAGAGAGATATACACAGATAGACAGACAGAGAGAGAGAGGCAGAGAGAGAGAGAGAAGACAGACAGTGACAGATACGGAAACACACAGAGAAAGAGACAGAAATAGAGACAGAAAGAGAGACAGAGAGATAGATGAGAGATGGCATGTCGAGAGAGACAAAAAGAAAGACAGATAGAGACAGACACAGAAAGATAGAATAGAGACAGATAGAGACAGAGAGAGACAGAGAGTGAGAGAAATAGACAGAGACAAAGACAGAGAGAAAGACAGACACAGAGAAAGAGAGAGAGAGAGAAAGACAGACCGAGAGAGACAGAGAGAGACATAGTTTGACAGAGAGACAAATAGCACGACAGGGAGACCGAGAGCGACAAAATAAGAGAGTGACAGAGAAAGACGGAGTGAAAGAGAGTCAGAGAGAAATAGAGAGTGACAGAGAAAGACGGAATGAAAGAGAGACAGAGAGAGAGACAGAGTGTGACAGAGAAAGACAGAGTGAAAGAGAGAAGAGAGAGACAGAGAGTGACAGAGAAAGACAGAGTGAAAGAGAGAGAGAGAAGGGAGTGACAGAGAAGACAGAGTGAAAGAGAGAAGAGAAAGACAGAGAGTGACAGAGAAAGACAGAGTGAAAGAGAGAAAAGAGAGACAGAGAGTGACAGAGAAAGACAGAGTGAAAGAGAGACAGAGAGAGAGAGACAGAGAGTGACAGAGAAAGACAGAGTGAAAAAGAGAAGAGAGAGAGAGACAGGGAGTGATATAGAAAGACAGAGTGAAAGAGAGAAGAGAGAGACAGAGAGTGACAGAGAAAGACAGAGTGAAAGAGAGAAAAGAGAGAAAAGAGAGAAAGAGAGTGACAGAGAAAGACAGAGTGAAAGAGAGACAGAGAGAGACAGAGAGTGACATAGAAAGACAGAGTAAGACAGGGTAAAAGAGGTTGACAAAGAGAGAGATAGAGAGCGACACAGAGAACGAAAGAGCAAACTAACGAACAAATGAAGAAACTGTATTTTCAAAGGGTGACTAAATTTGCACGCAGGCCCATTTTACATCAAGCATTCTTCTGCCACACCAAAATGGTATTCCGTCCATAGATAGATAGATAGATAGATAGATAGATAGATAGATAGATAGATAGATAGATAGATAGATAGATAGATAGATAGATAGATAGATAGATAGATAGATAGATAGATAGATAGATAGATAGATAGACAGATAGACAGACAGACAGACAGACAGACAGACAGACAGACAGATAGATAGATAGATAGATAGACAGACAGACAGACAGACAGACAGACAGATAGATAGATAGATAGATAGATAGATAGATAGATAGATAGATAGATAGAGATAGATAGATAGATAGATAGATAGATAGATAGATAGATAGATAGATAGATAGATAGATAGATAGATAGATAGATAGATAGATAGATAGATAGATAGATAGACTAGATAGATAGATAGATAGATAGATAGATAGATAGATAGATAGATAGATAGATAGATAGATAGATAGATAGATAGATAGATAGATAGATAGATAGATAGATAGATAGATAGATAGATAGATAGATAGATAGATAGATAGATAGATAGATAGATAGATAGATAGATAGATAGAGCAGTAGTAGTAGGGATGCAAGTTCTCCCACCCGTTTGCATCAATCCCCAACATATTCTCGTAAGGTCTTCACTCTTGCCCGAAATGTCACCAGTACAGAAACTTTGTACGTCTATGACGCTCTTTCCTAAAAATTTGTCAGCTGTCGCTAAGACTACCAGCTCAACTTCTCTGGAAGACGTATCCGTATAATCTTGACTGTCAATGTAGAGTTTGTCTAACCCCTTTACAAGTTTCGTCTGTTTATCGAAAGCCCTTCTCATTTGTTTTTCTGTCAGTGTGTGTTTTTGATTGTACTTTCCTCGGATGCCACGCCACGTCTTATCTGTCCATATCGTATCAGAAAGGATTGTCATTTTGTGTGCTAATGGTTATCATGTCATGACAGTACAAAAGTATAAACACATTCTCTCTCTCTCTCTCTCTCTCTCTCTCTCTCTCTCTCTCTCTCTCTCTCTCTCTCTCTGTGTGTGTGTGTGTGTGTGTGTCTTTCTTTCTCTCTGACTCTCTCTCTCTCTCTCTCTCTCTCACACACACACAGTTTTCTCTCCCTGTGTCTCTATTTTTTCTCTGTCTTTCTCTTTGTCTTTCTCTCTCTCTTTCTCTGTCTGTCTCGTCTCTGACATTCTCTCCCCCGTCTACCTGACTCTCTCTGATTATCTTTGTTACTTGTTTCCGCCTCTCTCTGTCTCTTTCTGTCTCTGTCCTTCTGTCTGTCTCTCTCAATGTCACTGTCTCTCTTTATGCTTCTCTATCTCTCCCTCTCTCTATATATACATATATATCTGCCTGTCTCTGTTTTTTTTCTCTGTCACTGTACCTGTCTGTCTCCCTCTGTCTCTCTTTCTATCTCGTTGTCTCTGGCACTGTTCCTGTGTGTGTCTCTCTCAGTGCCTCAGCGTGTATGTGGGTGTGTATATTCATAGATATATATAATATATATATATATAATTATATATATATATATATATTATATGTTCTTCTCTTTTCTGTGTGTCTTGTGTGTGTTTGGTTTGTCATTCTATGCTCTTTGTATCTATTTGTTTGTCTCTCTCTGTATGAATGAGAGTGTGTGTATTGGTTTGAATGAATATGTGTGTAATTATGAGTGTGTTTACTTCTGTGTGTCTGTGTTAAATGTATGTACATTTTTCCCGCTTTCGTTGGTTCTTTTTAATCTTCATATTATGTATTCTGTTGTATGGACATAAAATGCTTTATTGGTAAAATACAAAAGCGTGGGGAAAGATGATTGTCTTGATAAGATCGAAAGTAAGACGGGTCTGCGTGCCCAATTTATGACCTTTTTAAAATAAAATATAGTTCCCTATGTCTCGATCTGTCTTTCTATATGTCTGTCTGTCTCTATATGTCATTCTCTCTGTCTCTCTTTAGGTCTCTCTCTCTGTTTGTCTTTCTATGTCTGTCTCTATATAGGTCTCTCTCTGCCACTCTCTGTGTCTCTCTATAGGTCTCTCTCTGTCTCTCTATAGGTCTATCTGTCTCTATATAGGTCTTTCTCTGTCACTCTATGTGTCTCTCTATAGGTCTCTCTCTGTCTCTCTATAGGTCTATCTGTCTCTATATAGGTCTTTCTCTGTCACTCTATGTGTCTCTCTATAGGTCTCTCTCTGCCTGTCTCTCCATAGGTCTATTTGTATTTATATAGGTCTCTCTCTGTCACTCTCTGTATCTCTCTATAGGTCTCTCTCTGTCTCTATATAGGTCTACCTGTCTCTATATAGGTCTCTCTCTGTCACTCTCTCTTTCTTCTATAGGTCTTTCTCCGTCTGTCTCTCGATAGGTCTGTCTATCTCTTTCATTCTCTGTCTCTCGATAGGTATATCTCTGTATGTCTCTCTATAGGCCTCTCTCTGTCTCTATATAGCTGTCTCTCTGTCACTCTCTCTGTCTTCTATAGGTCTCTCTGTGTGTCTCTCTCTCTGCATGTCTATCTGTCACTCTCTCTGTCTTCATTAGGTCTCTCTCTGTCTCTCTCTCTCTATATATATATGTCTCGCTTCCTATATATGTATCTGTCACTCTCTCTGTCGTCTATAGATCTCTCTATGTCTCTCTATAGGTCTCTCTCTGTATGTCTCTCTGTATGTCTCTCTGTATATCTCTATAGGTCTATATGTCTCTGTGTCTCTCTATAGGTCTCTCTCTGTCTGTCTCTCTGTGTTTCTCGATACGTCTCTCTGTCTGTCTCTTTACAGGTCTCTCTCTATAGTCTCTATAGATCTCTATCTACCCTCTGTCCCTCTGTGTCACTGCGTCTCTCTATGTCTTTCTTTGTCTCTCTGGCTGTCTGTCACTCTTTCTCTGCCTCTCACTGTCTTTCTGTCTCTGTAAGTGTCTCTCTCTTTGTTTATCTAGAGCTCTCTCCGTCTTTCTGTCTGTCTGTCTGTCTCACTCTCTCTCTCTCTCTCTCTCTCTCTCTCTGTTTTTCCTCTCTGTCATTCTTGTCTCCCCCTTGGCCTCTTCTTATGGTCCAGGCGATTCGGCATGGGTAGACACGTCTGTCTGCAACATTATGTCGTGAAAGTTCAGTCATTTCTTCGATGCTGTGATGTCACACTGTCCATCCACTTCTCTCTTGGTCTCCCTCTGCCTCTTTTACCTTCCTGCTTTCTTACCGTGACCGTGCACTCCAATATTCTCCTTCTCATGACACCACATACTATATAGTTTGTCTCCTTCTGATGTGGTCAGTCTGAACTCTGCGCTTGCTGTTTAAGATAGGGACGGAGCGCTTATGGGAATATCCCGTCTTATGACGTCAGTTCATAACTCAAACTAATTCGGCTGAGAAAAGCAGAAGACATCCATCCATTTATATAAAAGAAAACAAAATAATCGATCAAGATCAGTCTACTGCGCGCAGTATCGGATATAATTGTGGTCTGGTTTCTTTGTGTCAATTATGTTGGCTGAGAAATGTCACTTGCACCAAAACTAGTTGCCTGGAGCGGCACTCTAGTATTATTCTCCTTTTAATGAAATGCGTCCCGGCTCTCTTGCGCAGTTGGCTAAACCGGACTGTGCGGTGACCGGGTGACGAACTCCTTGTGGTCCGGGTTCACGCCCCAGGGGGTAGGCAGAAAAGTCACATTTCTCCAAGATTTACGGTACCTATCATGGAATCAAGGCCGAAGGGTTGCGATTTTCATAGTACAGAGCCAAAGGGTTAAGAACTCGTAGTTTCTGGATACTTACCGACAACAAGGAAAACTGGCAACAACATCTGTCCTAGAAAACTTAAATACTTTTGCCTTATAAAGCGTCCCGGTGGTTACGAAACACACAGCCAGATACGAGAGCAAACCAACCAGAAAACTTCATAACAAACCACGAACGATAGCAAATTGACAACGCAAAAGGAAAACCTGATTTGATGACAGCCCGACATGTAACCAGGAATATAGCGGACAGGGCAGAGAGCAGGATTGTTTTCTGTCCCTTAACTGAAAGTGGTCACGGTTAATACTGAATTTAATTGAACATCGAAAGAGTAATAGTGGGCGGGGGACGTGGTATCAGATACAAAGGGCAGGGGTTGACCATAAGGAAGATGACTACATGACATATAATAGATACTTTTGGCAGGAAAGTGTACGAGGCTGGAAATGTGAGCTTCCTTCAAGCGGGCTGTTGCTTTCCGTAAAGAAACATCTAAATTCTTATGATGATGATAAGGGCTGCGATAGGAGACTCGTTTTCAAATCCAGATGCGACTAGCTGCCGCCCATGGCCGGTGTTCGAAACCGGGCGGTTCCCGGGGTTCACCCAACCTTTAGAAAATGGTTACCAGAGTTGTCACTCTCGGGTAAATGAAGAAACGTCGCTGGAGTTACGTGCGGACGGCGACACAGACGGACAATTTCTTATCATCTGTCCGTACTAATGGCAGAGCACTTATGGTTTGTAACCGTGTGCAATGACGCTGGTTCACATCTCCCGACTTTACCTTTACCTTTTACGACGGTAATGATGATGCAATGCTGACCGAAAAGACTATTTTAAAAGTAAAACATTTACTCGCCTCTCGTACTTTTCACAAACTCTAATCATCCATTATCATCAGCAACATCAGGCGTCAGATAATATACTCCATCAATCATCCGCCATTTTGAAAACCGTTAAAAAAGTTACACAATGCTGCACATAATTAACGAGAGTGATTCTTGTCATTTTTACGTAAATCTCCGGAGACAGTTTATTAATAGGAATTTTGCAGCGGAAGCTGCCAAACTGGTTAGGGATTTTGTGGGGAAAATTGCTGAACAAATGAGATTAACTAATCGCGTAGGAAAATTCGTTCTACAGATGCTGCCTTCATTCTATCAGCTCTGATAATCTTTTGAAAGACCATTGAACAACTTATTTCATCACTTTATTAGGCATGAAAGTTGGGTTCGTTTTCGTTACAATAACGGTAGCGTTTGTGTTGGATTATATTCATTTAGGGTTTGTTTAATAATTTCTGTAATGGCTGTTTCCTTATAATCTTTGTTGCTGTTGAAATATTATTCACTGTGTGCATGTGTGAATGTGTGTGTGTGTGTGTGTGTGTGTGTGTGTGAAAGAAAAAAAAATAGAGAGTGTGTGTGTGGTGTGAGAGCGCATGTGAGAGAGTATATGAGTGTACAGTGCATCTGTGTGATTGTGTGTGAGTGTGTGTTCGAGTTTATATGAGTGTGTGTGATCGTGTTTGTGTGAACGAACGTGTGTGTGTGTGTGTGTGTGTGTGTCTGTGAGGATATAATGTATTCAGTTTCCTCGTGAGTGTATGTGACTGAGTGTGTGTGTGGTTTTGTGTGTGCGTGTTTGTGTGTGTAGTAGGGTAATTAGTGTCATTCTCACTGTGTGTGTGTGTGTGTGTGTGTGTGTGTGTGGTGAAGGACATTCTGTATCAAGTGTCATTTGTGTGCGTGTGACTGAGTGAGTCACTGGTGTGCGCACGCACGTGTGTGTATGGTCATGACATATCGAATTCCCTTGAGTGGTTGTGTATGTGCGTTCTTCTGTATGTACACGTGTGTGTGTGTGTGTGTATGTGTGTGTGTTAGAGGCAGCAGCACAGTGATTAGGCACCAGCTTGCCAGACTATCGTCCTGTTTATGGTTTGTTTGCTTCTGGGATATACTTGGGATCGACCAACTTAACAAAGGACTTAGAGCTGGCTTAGGATCGACCCAGCCAATAAAGGGCGTTGACCTGGCTTGAAATCGACCCAGCCATCAAAGGGTATTGACCTGGCTTAGGATCGATCTGCCAATAAAGGGTGTTGACCTGGCTTAGGATCCATCCTTCAGTAAAGGGTGTTGACCTGGCTTAGGATCCATCCTTCAGTAAAGGGTGTTGACCTGGCTTAGGATCCATCCTTCAGTAAAGGGTGTTGACCTGGCTTAGGATCGCTTCGCCAACATAGGGTGTGTCGTGAAATGATAGCCATTACGCATCGGTCTGTAAGGCTGATAACCTGTCTTACCTGTAATCTGCACAAAATTCAAACTGGACTCGCCGGAAATATATAGTCCCCTTATATCTATATATATAGGCCTTTATGGACAACATTATTATGTCTGCCTTTTCTGGTTACTTTAACTAAACTCCCACTTTTAAATGTATATCTCTTCGATATATATCAGGGAGTTATTTGAGGTTTCTTGGAAACCGATTCACTCCTTGCCCAAGTATACAAGGGACTTCTTTTGTTACCAACGCCTGAAGTGTCTAAGTGACGCTATTCTCCTTGCCAGCTTCTCAAGCGTCCCAGATGTGTTAATCTGTGCCTGTATAAATTTCACTTTTCAAGGCAATCTGGAATGTCTCAGTTTTTGTGTGTATCTTTTGTGAAGAGCTGGCAGAAGATTCACAGTCCAACAACACCCACCAACCATCAAACCACCAGAAACAAACTGTTACCCACCAGCTAACACATGTGAACGTTCCTGACATCTCCAACATGTGGGAGATGGTACCTCAAACAGCTACCAGTGCTAGAGCTTAGTGTGGCTCAAAGACATTGTGTGTCATTACTGGTGATAGAGACTTGCTAAATACCGGTACAGTTGCTGTATCCTCTATGGTGAAGTACTCTTTCACTACCTGATCCAGTTGAACAGAATTACCAGAGTCAAAGACAGTCGAATCATCAGGAGCTGAGGGAGGCATCATAGACAGGAAGGAGAGAAGATAAGTCTGATGCTTCGCATGATGTTGTTTTCCTCACAGCTCCTAGTTTCCAATGATGACATATAGTCACCTCCAGGACCGACTGTCTGCCTAGTTTCCTTAGGATCTAGACATTATTGCTGAGATTCTTTCACTGATAGCTGGAATTCACTTCAATTGTTTTTGTACAGATATTATACTAAATACATGCATTCATTTTCATGGCTGACTTAGGTTTCTCTATGTCACCTTCTTAAGTGTTTAGCAGTTTTATGTGTATGTATCTTCATTATATGTGTTAACATGGTTATGATAATGAACTATCATAACCTGGGGCTTTCTTTAGTAAGTAGTGGGGGTGTCCAGCCAAGTGTGCCTAGAAATATTGTATTTATATAGTGATATATTTTGTAGTGCCAATACTTGAGTTGCCCTTCTCCAGAGATAAGTTGATCGTATATTGGCCACGGGGAATCCCTTAGACCAATACGAGCCAAACGACTCAACATAATTATCTCTGAGTGCTGTTGGTTCTGAAGGAGGAATCCTTACATTAGGCACGCGACAGGAGTGATATGTGACAGGGTGTTACCAGGCTTAGGATCGATCCGTCATTAAGGGTATTGACCTGGCTTAGGATGGATCCGTCATTAAGGGTGTTGACCTGGCTTAGGATCGACCCAGCCAACAAAGGGTTTTGAGCTGGTTTTGGATCGACTTAGCCAACAAAGGGTGTTGAGTTGGCCTGGGATCGAGCTAGCCAACAAAGGCCGCTGACCTGGCTTAGGATTAGCCAAAGGTTAGTTGCGTATCCTTTACAGGACGCTGCAGAACCACCCCATGGTTTTTCCTAGGCAAATTTACGTCCAGTAGTTTGCCATTGCTTTCTGGACGGACGGCTTTCTTGATACCACTGTCGAAACCAACGCAAGGCGCATGGCCTGCAGCTGGGATCGAACCCGGCATCCCGGCATAACGAAGCGTTCTCATCGATTTAGCCACAGAGCAGGATTGGCCAAAGCCGTCTTAAAGATAGACCAAGTAACAGTTACGGTCAGCTAGAATGCCTGGTCTTACAGTAACACACATGTGCAGTTTTTCAGAGTGAACTGGATACTGGAACTGCGCTTGTGTTAATTACCTTGAATTATTTTTACATGTTTGAAACAGACTGTCGTCAAGTGTTAAGGCTTATTAACTATGCCTGCAAAATATTATATAGCTGAATGTAGGTTAAATTATGATACTGCTAGTGGTTATGTGAGTGTGTTTACATTTTCTTTTTATGTTGATTTTAGAGAAAAATTGCTAAATTTAGTTTCACGGAACACTTGGGCACCTGGGAAAACCAGGTATGAATCATCTTCTTAGGTCTGATATTATTGTTTCTGATAAATACACAGACAAATCTGGAGTTAAGCATATTGTCCCAAGAAAGAATCCCGCTTGAAGAAAAGATGCTTATACATTTTATTTCCAGATCTTTCATCCTATTTATCTGTGAAAGTACCGACCCCTCGAAAAACACCAGAGTAACGTGTATCACGTAATAATAGTATTCATGGTCAAAAGGTACATGAATGGCTGTCCTCACGATATGGCGTCCCAAGATATTGATACAGATTTTCAAGATTTGAAGTCACAGATAGGAAACAAACTGAAAGGCTACTTTTAAACAAAACTTGAAATACACTTCTGCAGATGGAGCTTTAGCATGTATTGTTTTTTGTATGTCTTTACCATACATTCAGACTCTGCACCATCCATAGCTGTCAGTATGAATGTGTTACTTGATTTGACTATACAAGTATTCGTTCAAAATTAAAAGGGTAATGACATACACCTTAAGTTGATTGTAGACAATAATCAACTTGTGAGCTGGTTATAGCTTGAAAATCTTGTAATCCACTACAGTGCCTGGGATTATATGAAATTCAATTCCCTCATAGCTTCACGGATTTAATGGGAGAAGCAGGAAGTATTTTAAAAAGTTCTGCAGAACAACAGTGGACTTTTAATGTGACAGCTGAGGGAAGTAACTGACAAACAAGTAAACTTTCTTGCAGAGCAGCTGCAAATTTTAAACAGGTTTAAAGAAAACAAAAGGCGTTATAATTGTTGCACATTATGTTTTGCGTTTATGCTGTTCATTAAATCTCAAGCAAGCTACAGGTTTATAAGAAAATCTCGTATGTTGTGCCTACCCCATCAAAGAACACTGCAAATTTTAACTTCACAGTTGTCATTGTCTACTCATATTGGCAGCATCTCACAGTAATTGAAATAGAAACAAGACAAACTGACTGAGCTAGGAAAGACTAGTGGTTTAGATGGATGACATAAATGTTAAATCATCAATTACCTACTCTGATGGCTAACTATTTGGCAATGCAGACAATAAAAAAACACTTTTCACATTTCTTCATGTTTTGGAAGCTTTAGGAAGTAATAGAACCTTCACCTATGAACAAAATGATATCTTAAAAGAAACAAAATACATACTGATGCCATCTTTGCAGTGCAACCGGTAGCAGATGAAACTATAGTATATGATGATACCATATATATTGCATACGTAGATCAAGAAAAAGCATTTGATGGAGTCAACCGTCAACTACTTTAGAAAACTCTAAGGGCTTATGGAATTAGCCATCATCTAGTAAACATATGTAAATGTATATATTACAATAACAAAAGTAAAATGAGAACAAATGCCCTAAGGTTATCTTTACAACCCGGAGTCCGTCAGAGATGTATTCTCCCACCAACCCACCCCCCCTTTCTTATTTAACACATATATAGATCAAATCAGTTGAGCATTCCAAATTAATGAGGACAATATGTGATATGAGCTCCTTTTTGTGTGTGCAGACGAACAACTCCTCACGGCAGCTACAGAGGATGAGTTGCAGCAATATCTGGATAATCCCACAGAGCAGCAAAAGCACAAAACACGAAAACTGACACTAAGAAAAACAGAAGTTATGACACTTGCACTAACAAAATAATCAATCAAGATATGCATAGAAAACCAACAACTCAAACAAACAAAGACTTCAAGTATCTAGGAAGCATAATACCATACAAGGGAAGAATCGAAGTGGAGATAGATCACATTTGTAATCAAGCAAATCAACTCATTGGAGAAATGTCACCAATTTTGCATGACAAACAAGTAACAAAGGACACTAAAAAACATTCAATAGAATAGTTTTATCGACACTGTGTTTTTGTGAAACGTGGACATTAACAACACAATTAAAAGTAATAGTAAAAGACCCTTTTCCACGCCTTTCACGCGTTTTGGGTATATAGGGCTAGACCCATATTTTATACACCAAAGGCACTTGATGGGTTATGTGGTCAGCATCACGCCGGCCGCCTTTAATTCCCAGGACTGCATCTGGGACCCACTCAAGGCTGGGTCGACCTGGGAGCCGAGGTCATTTTTGAAGGAAAAAATAAGTCTGGGCCCCGCCAGGAACCGAACCCGCGACCTTCTGAACAACAGGCAAGCGTCTAGCCACTGAGCCCCAGCGGCTCCTTTAACAACAAAAGACACAAAAAGTTTGAAACAACAGAAATGAAATGTCTGCGGCAAACCATAAATGTAACTAAAAGAGATAGAATCAGAAATAAGGATATCAGGAAAGAATTTGGGAGGGAACCAGTGTTAAACTACACTAAGAGACAAATAGATCAAATGGTTTGGACAGTCTCAAGACTAGCACCAGACAGTGCACCACAGAGAACCCTATCATTTAGACATAATGGAAGCAGGTCCAGAGGTCGACCACGAAAGTGGATAAGTGGAATATCCTAAGAGGAAATACCAGCAAATACCCTTCAATATCTGACGCCGAAAGGCAATACAGGACTATACAAGGAGATGGTCGAATGGTTAAAACGCTTTATTCTCGTGCAGGTTACTG
The DNA here is from genome assembly GCA_905116865.2 of Candidula unifasciata. Taxonomy (NCBI): domain Eukaryota; kingdom Metazoa; phylum Mollusca; class Gastropoda; order Stylommatophora; family Geomitridae; genus Candidula; species Candidula unifasciata. The sequence goes on along the minus strand of CAJHNH020000712.1, from coordinate 207,150 downwards.
GATGTTGAATTCTCGGTAGAGCGATTGGCGTTTCGTTGTCGGCGGCATGTTCCATATATAACCCTAATGTGCACAATACACATCGACTGCATTAGCAATCTCAAGGACTTCCCTCCCCAACCACCTCCCAGCCGACACTGTCCTCTAGCGCCTCACAAGGTGGTACCACAGTCGACAGGAGAGTCGCTTTCGAATCATGGCTGGTGTTCGAAACCAGGCAGTTCCCGGGGTTTACCCAGCCTCTAGGAAATAGAGTTAACACTCTGGGGTAAATGGAGGAACTTCGCTGTAGCTACGGAGTTGCGTGCGGACAGTGATACAAGCGGACAGTTGTTTACCTATCAGCTGTCCGTACTGGTGGCAGAGCACTTATGGTTTATTACCGTGTGCAATGACACTGGTTCACATCTCCCTTTACCCTTTTTCTATGCAGTACAGAAACAGGTCGCGAGATTGTTTTACGGCTGGGTTGTTGGGTTCACCAGTGCAATTTCTGTTTAAAAATCCTAGGGATCGACACCGAGCTTCTGTGTTCGTGCTTTGTGCGACACTGTTAACAAACGGGCTTACCGTTTTGAGGAGAGAGACCGAGCCCATATGGGATACAACTCGTTGCAATGGAGACCATAATCTCAACTTTGACCTTAACTTTAGCATAACTGACATAAAGGTATCGGGACTATTTCTTGATTGTACTATAAGAGGGAGAGCCGCGATAGCGTAGTGGCTTTATGCTCGCCTACCGGTCTGTAGAACTAGGGTTAACTAACCGCGGCTTCAAGTCCAGCAAGCTTAAAAAATATAACAGGATTGTCATAGAAGATAAAGGCAGCCAGTGTGATTACATTACCAAACGAGGGCCAAATGGTCCAGATCACATGTTACAACTGCACAATGAGACTTGAACAGGTTCCTTTCCTTACTTATTTTACTTCAGTAGGATAGAAGAAATGCAACGTAACTTCTACTGGACACGATGAGCCCGGAGACACCGATATGGCTGCTGCATCGGAAGACGGAGCACGAATGGGTCAGACCGATGTGCTAGGATGTTGATGCGGATAAGTAAAAAGTAACTTACAGTACAATGAAAAGTACGATGAAGAACGAGGAAAATAAAAGAAAGAAGGAAAGAGAGATTAGAAACAAAGAAAGAATTCAGAAGAAGAATAATGAGAAAAAAAAAATGCAAGATAGAACAACGTGTCAGAGTGTGAGCCGCTAGCTTTTTGACGCAAGTAATGTCGTTTAAAAAAAAAAAAAAATTATCCAGAAGCCATGAGTTGTTAACCCTTAGGCTCGGTATTATGGTTATCGCAACCCTTCGGTCTTGATTCCATGACAGATACCGTAAATCTGGGAGAAATATGGCTTTTCTGCCTACCCCCGGCGCGTGAACCCGGACCACAAGGAGTTCGTCACCCGGTCGCTGCGAAGTCAGATTTATCCAACTACGCTAGCGAGCGGGGCAAGTAATGTCGTTAACAGAACTCAAACTGAGTAGTCTGTGAGAGCGCAACTTTGAAACAAAGTGAAAGAAAAGTAAAGAACCTTTCTCCACGCAGTCAGACATATTGGAAATATGCTTTACACATCAAACGGACGTGGTCAACATCACGCCGGCCGTCTTTACCTCCCACAACTTTACCTAGTTTTATTTGAAGTTAGGTCGACCCGGGAAACAGGGTCATGTGTAAAAAAAAAAAAAAAAAAAGTCAGGCTCTGCCAGGATTTGAACCACGACCTTCGGATTCACAGGCGAGATCCAGCCGCTACACCACGACGGTACCCCGGGTCAGAGTGGGCGACTACATAAAACAGTACGTGTGACAAGTAGATAATGACTTCTGAGGTCACAAAGTGCCGGACAAGTCCAGGATATTGCAGTCTTTAGTTGTGGACAGTGGTCACTTTAATATGGGTTCCTAGGGGCTGTAGACATCCTCGGGTCATTTAAGTGCTGTGGTGTTGAGGACGGAACAAACTGGGTTCAGACAAAACAAGTACAAGTCCTTCTCTTTTCTTTATTCGTGCTCTTTGTTTTTTCTTCTTCTACTTCTTCTTCTCCATCTTCTTCTTCTTTTTCTTCTTCTTCTTCTGCTTCTTCTTCTTCTTCTTCTTCTTCTTCTTCTTCTTCTTCTTCTTCTTCTTCTTCTTCTTCTTCTTCTTCTTCTTCTTCTTCTTCTTCTTCTTCTTCTTCTTCTTCTTCTTCTTCTTCTTCTTCTTCTTCTCCGTCTTCTTCTTCTTGCTCCTCCCCATGTTCTAAAAATTCATGATCTTCTAATTTAATGAGAATAAATCAGGCAAATAGTAATACGGTTTTACAAAAGGCAAGGGGAGCTTTCATAGCACTAGGAAATTTGTGGAGGTCAAAAGAAATTAAAAGAAATACTAAGCTTAACATTTTTTAATCTAATGTCAAATCAGTACTTTGGTATGGGGCGGAAACATGGAGAACAACTAAGGCAGTAACTAATAAATTACAGACATTCATACTGGTGCCTGCGCAGAATAGAGAGAATTAAATGTTATGATAAAAAAAAATAATATAGAGCTTTGGGAGAGAACTAAGCAAGCTCCAGTGGATCAAGAGGTGAGGAAAATGCGCTGGCGTTGAATAAGACACACATTAAGAAAACAGGAGAACAGCATACATAGAATGTCTTTGCATTGGAACCAACAGGGGCATATGAATAAAGAAAGGTCAAAAATCGCACGGACAAGAGAGCTGGAGAATGAAGTTAGAAAGATGGGGAGGACATGAGGAAAGCCCCATATAATAGCGAAGGATAGAACGACTTGTTGTGAGTTGGTTGAGGGCCTATGCTTCACTGGGGGATAGAAAGGCAGAAGAAGAAGAAGATATCTTTCGCCCCAAGTCTCTCTGTGAATGGTCTTTTTCTCTTTGAAGTCAAAATTCGAATTTTTTTTTTTTTAACGTCTGCCTGTATATTTCTCTTTGCCTCTCTACTTTTTTGGTCTGTCTCGTCTTCTTTTAGTCAGAATTTTCGTGTCCGCCTATCTTTTTGTCTCTGTAATCTGCATTTCAAACCACTGTAGTCTACTGACCCTCATGATACCAGCAATTAAAAGTGACTCAAACAGATTATGAATTTTACCAAAATTACCCAACACAATTTTTCCCAAAGATTTTCCAGACCTCGCTATGCCACTTTGGGAATGGATAAATGTATTACCTTCTTTGATTTGTTTATTTTATTATATTTTTTGAGCTAACTTCTTCATTATTTAATTTTAGAGCGGACATGTGGGCTGACTGACTTTCTACCCCACCAGAACATCACACAAGCGATAAACACCCGATGACACAATGTGCCATCATGCCGGTGAGGATCACCGTGGAGAGGATCACCATGAAGAGGCTATATTGCGGCCCCTAGCAAAGCCAGAGTAGGGTTTCAAATAACGAAAATTTTCATCGCAAAAAGGACGAGAAGTGTTGGACATGTGGGATTCTCGTTCACTAACCTTAGGTTCGTAAAGTGCCAACATTATAATGGTGCACAGAACATGTATGGGAAATTATCTGACTAGGATGATAAATAGTTTATCATCCAGCAAAGAGGTAGAAAAAGAACACAGTGGAGGTAGAAAGGGAGGGGGTGGAAGAAGGAGAGGAAAGAATAGAAGGAGGAGGGGGAAACAGAAGAGGAAGTGTAGAAGAAGACGAAGATGAAAAAGAAAAGAAGAGAAAGAAGAAGAAGAAAAAGAAGAAGAAGAAGAAGAAGAAGAAGAAGAAGAAGAAGAAGAAGAAGAAGAAGAAGAAGAAGAAGAAGAAGAAGAAGAAGAAGAAGAAAAAGAAAATAAATGAAAAAAGCCACTACAGGTAATGGACAATGCAAGATCACGATATCATTCAATATTACGCTTTACATTTCTCTTAAAGATAGGATTTTTGCCGCCGATAGGTGCTCTGGGCTTGTCTGTTTTTGTCAATGTCCGATTTGCATATATATGATAACAAACATGTTCCAGACAGCATTTTAACTCCCTTTTCGTCACAGCAATTGGTAACTTTTTATTGCTTAATATATTTTGTCTTTTACTAAGGATACTCTTATCAAGGTGAGCTAGGAAATTCAGAAAAACACAAGAATGTGTATCTTGTATACAGGTTTCCTATAAAAAATACATATATATATAATGTTTTTTAAAGCTGCATGAAACAACTAATTACAAGGAAAATAAAGTAACAAAGAAAGCAGACACGAACAAAACAATGATGCATTACGACAAGAAACACATACACTCACCTTACAAAACGTGTAAAAATCCTGTTTTCGATATGGATCGACCCCGGGTCCAGCTTCTGATTGTCCGGCAAGGACTTCATCTCTGGCATTGTTCCATGGAGGACATCCATCTGCTGTTTTCTTAACTGTGTCATAACTTCCGGTTTTAGTAACATCCGGTGGCGAATGAGGTATGTAGTTGCCCCCCACCCCGTTCTCTTCAGAATCTTTCACATCAATATCAATGTCAGATCCTCGCCAGTTAATCTTTTCAACCTCTCCTTTTCCACATTCTTCTTGGATCCCAGTTTTGACAACCTGCCATTGAGGATGCTTATCTACGGGAGAGGAGGGTCTATGACTGCTACTTCGACGTATAAGGAAGATAACGAGAAGGACAATAACGGAGAACAGCAGAGTCACGCCAGCGATAATCCCAGCAAGAAGGATGTACTTCTCATCTCCTCTACTATCCCCAACAGCAGCGAATGTGGCATTGGTCATATCAATAAATATGTCCAACACAGCATGAGTCTCTCTCTGATCAACACCCGAATCGTGAGCATAAATCTGCAGCTTATGAAGCTGCCCATCCGAGTCTTTTATCCTTCTTTGAAGAAAGAGAATCCCCGAAGTTTTGTCTAGACCGAAGAGATCATCTTTGTTACCAGTTTTAAAATAATAGGAGATCTTTTTGTTGTCTCCCAGGTCATTGTCTGTGGCCAGTACCCTGGTGATTTCTTTATTGACCGGCATTGACCACAGAAACGTCACCGTATAGTTTTTCTGGTTAGGAAACAGGAAGACTGGAGCGTGATCATTGATGTCTTCAACTATGACGGTCACGGTACCTGAGGTCATCTTGGGATCCATGCCTTTATCTCGCACTTCCAGGTGAAGGATGTACTTATCGCGAGCCTCCCTGTCCAGCTCCTGGATGGCCACGACCACTCCGTTAGGGTTGACCTTGAACATCTGGCCGGTGATGTCATCAGTCGGAGGCATCGCAAAAACCAGCTCGGAGTTGAGGCCAGAATCCTTGTCTGAGCCTTCAAGCCTGCCCACGAACTTCATCCGGCCTCCGCCTTCTTGAACTCTCAGCTCTCTGGTGACGATCTCTGGGTAGTTGTCGTTAATGTCCTGTGTAAAGATGACCAGTGGTCAGTGACAATGCCTACTGTATTGTTTAACCAAGTGAGTAATAATAATGACATAAAAAAAGAAGAAAGAAGAAAGAAGAAGAAGAAGAGAAAAAGAAGAAGAAAAAGAAGAAGAAGAAGAAGAAAGAAGAAGAAGAAGAAGAAGAAGAAAGAGAGAAGAAGAAGAAGAAGAAGAAGAAGAAGAAGAAGAAGACGAAGAAGAAGAAGAAGAAGAAGAAGAAGAAGAAGAAGAAGAGAAAAGAAAAGAAGAAAAGAAGAAGAAGAAGAAGAGAAGAAGAGAAGAAGAAAGAAAAAGAAGAAAGAAAGAAGAAGAAAGAAAGAAGAAGAAGAAGAAGAAAAGAAGAAGAAGAAGAAGAAAAGAAAAAAAGAAGAAGAAAGAAAAAAAGAAGAAGAAGAAGAAAGAAGAAGAAGAAGAAGATAGAAGAAGAAGAAGTGAAAGAAGAAGAAGAAGAAGGAAGAAGAAGAAGACAAGAGCAGAAGAAGAAGAAGTGTAATAATGAAGAAGAAAAGTAGAATGAGAAAAGAAAGAAGCTGGAGACGAACAAGAAGACAAAAGCTAAGAAGAAGAAGAAGCAAGATGATGAGTTGTTTACTCAAGAACTCAAATAAATGATTACATAACGAGGAGGACAAAAAGAAGACGGACAGAAGCATCAACTGATATTGACGATCACCGAGGAGTAAGACCAGAGACGGAATGACCTTCCTCGGTCGCCAGGATGATGACAGCCTCTCCTCCACCTTATAATGACAGGAAAAGTAGGAGGAGAAGAAAAGTTTTTGCTGGAGTTCACAAGAGGTGAACGCTAAAAACGATGAGGAAGCCATATGGTGAGTTGTTTACTCAAAGACTCAACATAACATTACATAATAGTTGCCCAGGACAAAACCAGGCAATATGCAGACGACTGTAACCCAGAACTGCCTTGTTTATCTTATAACTTTAGTCTGAGTCTGAAGAAGCTCAACACAGTGCACAGGCTCTGTAGCACCGGCGAGGATTCTGAAATACTTTGGGTAGATTTTTAACTCCAAATTTTGCCCAGGCAGCGCCGTTAGGCTACTGTTTTGGATTTCCAACTGCCAAGGGATTGACAGAGATTGGCAGGGATTGGCGTCAGATCTCACTACCCAGAGACCAGGGGGAATTATTAGAAGTCCAAGTCCACGCTCTTACCGGGGATTAAACCAGGAACCTCTAGCACTCGAGTCGGTCACCCTGCTTCGAGACCACGCAGCCCCCCTGTGAAAAGTGACGCGCCTGAAGATGGGGGTTAAGATACCTTGAGCGCCAAACCCCTTCCACAAACATATACATTATTAGAAATATGTTTTAGCTACCCCATGTCTCAAGTCGTGTTTAGAGAGCAGACACCCGGCTATCCCTTTCTGAAATGCATTCTTGCTGGCGGTGCAAGTGCGCTACTTCCTTAGACTCGGTTTTCCTAACTAAGTGTCACGACACGTTAATTGGTTAATATTTTTGATTTTGTTTCTTTAAATTAATTCCTCCGTTCATCCACTACATATTCTTTTGTTTTTCTTCCTCCCCTTTCCATCGTATGATTTATTTGTTTCCTGTTTATCATTTAATTTTATCAGATTGTTTTCACATATGCCCCACAACTTCCTTCACTGTTCTGTCTCTCGTTTGCATCGTATTATTTATTGCCCTGCTTTTCGCTCCACCAATATTATGTTTATAATTATTTATGCCACAGTTCTTTCTTTCACCCTGTCTTGGCTTCCTTTTATTCTGTCAATCATCCCCTCCTCTGATCGATCCTGGGCCCCTCAGACAGAGGAGGCACCGGTTCTCAGAGACGCCTGTAATAGATTTATGGTAAGCGTGTTAAATGCTCCCACTAAGTGGCACTGCAGCCACAAGTACACAGGGGTTCGACAGACTGGCTAACTGGCTTAATGAGCAGGATTGGAGAGGAAAAGGGACGATGCTGGGGAGGGGGGCCATCGGTAGAGTGAGTATACGTGCTGTCTGTGTTCTTATCGCATTCCTCTTTTTTGGTCTCCGTCCCCCACCCCCTTGTTGCAATTGTTGTTGTTACTCTTCTTCTTCTTCTTCTTCTTCTTCTTCTTCTTCTTCTTCTTCTTCTTCTTCTTCTTCTTCTTCTTCTTCTTCTTCTTTTTCTTTTTCATCCTTTAAACGATGTCGTCGACTTCGTCGTTAGTAAAAAAATTAAATTGTATGGGTAATCATTATGGGCAAGTGAAGCAAGCACAACAATGGGGCATGTTTGGACGTAAACATAAATGGAAACTAATATTAAACCTTAAAATCTTACTCTTGTGTGAAATCAGTACTGCTGTATGGAACAAAAACATGGCGAACAACTAAAACAGCTAATTATAAACTAAAAACATTCATGAACTGTTGCATGCGCAGAATAGAAGGAATTAAATTGCGTAACTTGTATATTTATAGATAACATAACACACTTTATAATACCAACGTGAATTGCCCTCACCCTAACCACAGAAAGTTACGTCTTTAAAACTGTTCACTTACTTGTGGAATTCACATCAAACACAACAAACATCTATTTTTGTGAAAGGCTGATTGGTTACATTTGAACACTGTGCTGTATAACTCTTAAAAGGCAATCCAGCAAGGATCATCGTATATTTATGACCTCAAATAAGCAAAAAATGCGTCTAATTACTTGTTTTGCGGGAAAGATGTCTGACATAACGTCCAAAATTAAGTAAATAATAATGTTCAAATTGCATCCATTTTTATTCCACTACAGCCAAGATGTAATTTGTTGAACATCGGCACGAATTTGTCAACTTACTATAAAATGACTTTGCACTGGAACCTATAGAAAGAAAGAAAACAAACACAGAAGGGAGCTAGCGATGGAAGTTAACAAACACGGGGAGGCAATGAAGTGAGCTGCACGCAACAGAGCACAGAACGACTTCGTCGTGAGTTGGTTGAGGGCCTATGCTGCATTTACTATTGAGGGCCTCTGCTGCATTTACTATTGAGGGCCTCTGCTGCATTTACTATTGAGGGCCTATGCTGCATTTACTATTGAGGGCCTATGCTGCATTTACTATTGAGGGCCTATGCTGCATTTACTATTGAGGGCCTCTGCTGCATTTACTATTGAGGGCCTATGCTGCATTTACTATTGAGGGCCTCTGCTGCATTTACTATTGAGGGCCTATGCTGCATTTACTATTGAGGGCCTACCTATGCTGCATTTACTATTGAGGGCCTATGCTGCATTTACTATTGAGGGCCTATGCTGCATTTACTATTGAGGGCCTATGCTGCATTTACTATTGAGGGCCTATGCTGCATTTACTAAATAAACGAACGAAAGTCAAGGGCCCTTTTCCACGCCTTCAGGTGTATTTGGCAAAAATGGCTAGTCCTATATTTTATAGACCAACCGTCAATCGGTAGGTAGTAAGGGTGAATTCATGCCTGTCGCCTTTACTTCCCTGGTGCCAATTTAAGGCTAAGTCAACCTAAGGCTATCTTTGGAAAGTATTCGTCTTCAGGAGAACCCGAACCCACGACTTGAGGATCCTCGGGGAGCGTCTAACCGCACACGACTGTGAAGGAATGAAAGGACGAAGGAACAAATGAAGTAACGAATGAATGAATGTAAGTAAAAAAAGTAAAGATCCCTTTACACGCCCTTAGCGCATCGGGCATATGGGAAGATCACCCATATTTTTACAGACCAATCGGCACTCGGTGGGTAATGTGGTCAGCATTACGCCGGCCGTCTTTACTTCCCCAGGACAGCCATTCTGGTACCCATTTAAGGCTGGGTCGACCTGCGACGTCCCAAACCACGATAAAAATCCAATCCACGCAGCCAGCAATGGGTTTCGATCGCAGGACTGGATTACGAGTCAGACTCGCATCGCCTTAGCCACGGACGCAGCTGATTTATTGACTGAATGACCAAACAAACAACTGAATGACTGATTGATCGAACATAAAATAGATAGTGAATGACAGAATGTTTACCTGCAGAATCTGCTTGCCAACGATGTTCTCTTCTGTGACGTTAGCCACGTACTGTGTCTGACTGAACACGGGCGCATTGTCGTTGATGTCGGAGACAATCACCTGGAACGTTATAGACGACGTCTTTGGCGGCGATCCCGCGTCTTGGCAGACAAGGGTCACATCGATCTTCTCGGCCACTTCCCGATCCAGGCTCCCGTTCATGATGATAGCGTAGTAGCCCCCGAAGTGGTCGGTCCTGAAGCTTGGGTGGCGGGAAAAACAGCTCACTACTCCGCTGGATCCTGGGTCGTTGTCGATGGCCTGGGGGTGAAATCGTGGATGGTTTAGTAATGGGGAAGGGGGGGGGGGGGGGTAGTGGTGCAGCTGGTTGTAGCAGAGGTTGTGGTAGTAATAATATTAGTAGCAACGTTGTGGTAATAACAGCGGTAGCAGTAGCAGCAGGACTAATTAGGTAGAAGAGTAGTGGTGGAATTGGTAGCAAAAGTGGTAGTATTAGTATTAGCAGTAATAGTAGTAGAAGTAGTAGTAATAGTATTACAAGCAGTAGCAAAAGAAGCAGTGGCAATAGTAATAGCGGTAGCAGTAATCGGAGGAGGAGAAGGAGGAGGGGAGGAAGAAGCATATTAGCAGCAGCAGAAGTAGCAGTAAAAGTAGTAGTAGAAGCAGTAATAATAGTAGTAGTAGTAACAGTAGCATCAGTAGCAGCAGTAGTAGTAGTAACAACAGTAGTAACATAAGCCGTAGTAATTGCTCTTGTAGCAGCAGCAGCAGTAGTAACAACAGTAGTAATATTAGCCGCAGTAATTGCACTTGTAGCAGCAGCAGTAGTAACAACAGTAGTAATACTAGCCGCAGTAATTGCACTTGTATCAGCAGCAGCATCATTAATACTAGTCACTGCAGCAGTAGTCAAGTTCACCAGTCTCTCGGTCGCGCTAACAAATAACGGATACTGAAACTATCTCGGTCTCACGAGAAGACAGAGCTCTCGCATAAAAGCAGAAATGTAGGGATAAGTTAAAGACAAAAGAGGTTCAAGTTGTGAACAACGATACAGGTGAGACAATAGCATTTAGATGTAGCCGATCAGCTGTCGAAGAGAGGTGTACAATCTAGGTTATAGATAGATAGATAGATAGATAGATAGATAGATAGATAGATAGATAGATAGATAGATAGATAGATAGATAGATAGATAGATAGATAGATAGATAGATAGATAGATAGATAGATAGATAGATAGATAGATAGATAGATAGATAGATAGATAGATAGATAGATAGATAGATAGATAGATAGATAGATAGATAGATAGATAGATAGATAGATAGATAGATAGATAGATAGATAGATAGATAGATAGATAGATAGATAGATAGATAGATAGATAGATAGATAGATAGATAGATAGATAGATAGATAGATAGATAGATAGATAGATAGATAGATAGATAGATAGATAGATAGATAGATAGATAGATAGATAGATAGAGAGAGATAGATAGATAGAGAGAGATGTCTCTCTCTCTCTCTCTCTATATATATATAATATATATATATATATATATATATATATATATATATAGAGAGAGAGAGAGACTGAGACAAGCAGACATACAGACAGGCAGAAAAAAGAGAGAAAGAGACAGGTAGACATACAGAGACATAAATATAGACAGACAGACAGACAGACAGACAGCAGACAAACAGCAGATAGATGGAGAAAGAGAGAAGGATGCAGACAGGCAGACAGAGAGACAGACATATACACAGAGTGAAATATAGACAGAGTGACAGACAGACATAGACACAGACAGACAGAGACACACATAGACAGACAGACAGACAGACAGACAGACAGACAGACAGACAGACAGACAGACAGACAGACAGACAGACAGACAGACAGACAGACAGACAGACAGACAGATAGACATGGTGATCTACTGTAGCCAACTTTCATTATGCTGATAGCATATGATTGGTCGATTGATCTAAAATACAGTTCATGAACTATACATCACGTGCTATTAAAAATAAAAATAAAAATAAAAGGATAAATAATAGGGTTTGGTTGTTAAGAAAACATACATCCAGTTATTTGCTTTTTTTATTATTGTGTAATTCTTCTGTTTTTGTGAAATCGCACTATACTGTTCAAACGACTGTCATGTTATCTATGCAAAATACACGTCGATGACCCGCGCCGTATTCCGTACTTTGAATACCATGCACCGTAAGCTATCAATGTAATTTTCCCGAAGCATGTGATATTCCCGAAGTGAATTAAAGAGGATTTAATTGTTGGTTAGGAGAATGGAATGCGCCAAGCAGCGGGGATGACACGCTTGAAATATCACAACCCGGAGATACCGAGTAGAAATGTGACGAAAGAGACGATCTATTTGTAAGGCGGAAATCAGATACGAACTGTTTTGATACTTCTTCTTCTTCTTCTTCTTCTTCTTCAAGTATGTGAGCGTATGTATGCATGTATGTGTGTGTGTGCATGTATGTCTATGTAAGTAGGTGTGTGTGTGTTTTATGTTTGTATATGTGTGTATGTATGTATGTATGTTTATGTATGTATGGATGTATGTATGTTGGAATTATGTATGCATGTAGATGTAGCCTACGTATGTATGTATACATGTGGATGTATGTATATGTGCGTATATGTATGTCTGTATGTATGAGAATGTATGTATATAAATGTAGCTTCGTAAGTATGTGATTGTATGTGTGTGTATCTATGTATGTATGTGGGTGTATATAGGTATATGTAGCTGTGTAGATATGTGGGTGTTTGTGTATTTATAAATGTATGCAAGTATGCATGTGTGTGTGTGTGTGTGTGTGATTGTGTGTGTGTGTGTTTATGTTTATGTGTATGCTGTAAGTATTTGTGATAGTATATGAGTGTATGTGTGATTGTAGGTGTGTGTGTGTAAATAATGTATGCAAGTATGAATGTGTGTATCTAATATCAGTATGGGTGATTGTATATGTATGTATGTATGCATGCATGTGTGTCTATGTATGTAATGTGTGTCTATGTATGTAATGTGTGTGGGCATGTATGCATGCATGTATGTATGTATCTATGTGTGTATATATGCATGTTGGTGAATGAATGTATGCATATTTAGCTGTGTAAGTATGTGGGTGTATGTGTATGTATTTAGGTATGGATGTGTGTGTGTAAAGATGTGAGTGTATATATGTATGCATGTATGTATGTGGGTGAATGTATTCATGTGAGTGTAATTGTGTGGTTGTGAGCATATGTTGGTGTCTGTACATGTGATTGTATATGAGTGTATGCATAGATGCATGTATAGGTGTGTGTGTGTATGGAATGTGTGTGTGCATTATATTCATAAATGTATGTGTGTGTTTTCTGTTTGTGCATTTATGTCTATGTATGTGTATGTGTTTTATGTTTGTGTATGTATGTAGATGCGTATTATGTATGTCTGTATATAAGTGTGCATGTATGAGAACATAGGAGTATGTATACGTGTGTGTGAGTATGTACGATTGTGTACACATGATGTGTGTATGCATTATTCCATAATTAATATTTCTTTATTATATGCATAACATGCATTATTGATAACAGGCATTGGTACTCTGAAAAATGAGTGCTTAGAAGGACCGAACGTCAGACGGGTCTGCATGCCCAAATCCATTCAAGTTGTCCCCTCGCGGGATGCAATTTGTTTGTTTTGTTATTTGAAGCCCCACCCTCGATTTTGCCGGGGGGTCTGGAAATAGCCGCGGTATAGATATGACCTAGCAATAGATATATGGCCTAAGTGGCTGAAAGGGGTTTCTTCTCCACGGGTGGTCCTAATCTGCATTCTTTGTTCGTTTATCGCTTGTGTGATGTGCTGGTGGGGTACAAATCTTCTTCTTCTTCTTCTTCTTCTTCTTCTTCTTCTTCTTCTTCTTCTTCTTCTTCTTCTTCTTCTTCTTTCTTCTCCTTCTTCTTCTTCTTCTTCTTCTTCTTCTTCTTCTTCTTCTTCTTCTTCTTCTTCTTCTTCTTCTTCTTATTCTTCTTCTTCTTCTTCTTCTTCTTCTTCTTCTTCTTCTTCTTCTTCTTCTTCTTCTTCTTCTTCTTCTTCTTCTTCTTCTTCTTCTTCTTCTTCTTCTTCCATTCAAGTTGTCCCCTCGTGGGATGCAATTTGTTTGTTTTGTTATTTGAAGCCCCACCCTCGATTTTGCCGGGGGGTCTGGAAATAGCCGCGGTATAGATATGACCTAGCAATAGATATGGCCTAAGTGGCTGAAAGGGGTTTCTGGGACCTCTCCACGGGTGGTCCTAATCTGCATGGTGGCACTTTGTGTCACCGGGTGTTTATCGCTTGTGTGATGTGCTGGTGGGGTACAAATACCAACCAACCTTCTTCTTCTTCTTCTTCTTCTTCTTCTTCTTCTTCTTCTTCTTCTTCTTCTTCTTCTTCTTCTTCTTCTTCTTCTTCTTCTTCTTCTTCTTCTTCTTCTTCTTCTTCTTCTTCTTCTTCTTCTTCTTCTTCTTCTTCTTCTTCTTCTTCTTCTTCTTCTTCTTCTTCTTCTTCTTCTTCTTCTTCTTCTTCTTCTTCTTCTTCTTCTTCTTCTTCTTCTTCTTCTTCTTCTTCTTCTTCTTCTGCTTCTTCTTCTGCTATTTCTTCTTCTTCTTCTTCTTCTTCTTCTTTCTTCTTCTTCTTCTTCTTCTTCTTCTTCTTCTTCTTCTTCTTCTTCTTCTTCTTCTTCTTCTTCTTCTTCTTCTTCTTCTTCTTCTTCTTCTTCTTCTTCTTCTTCTTCTTCTTCTTCTTCTTCTTCTTCTTCTTCTTCTTCTTCTTCTTCTTCTTCTGTTCTTCTTCTCTCCCACACTTTACCTTAGTGGAGTGTCGCGTAGAGATGTAATCTTCGTTGGTGAGCTCTGTCAAGAGCACTATAAGGATTGATAATCTTTTCCGTAAATTTGTTCCTTATGCCACCACTCAAACTTTTACGAAGTCTTCTTCTTGCTCCATACCCGTTGTAACGTTTCCACATCTTCAGCATCCAACGCAGAGTTCCAATACGAATAGTGCCAGAAGCAGTCTGATTATACGTCCGTCTTGCCTTTCCTCTTGGTCGTCGTTTTGTTTTACCGCTGCGCCGTTCAGTTCACGAGTGTAATTTTTACAGAGACCCATGGATCGTCGTCGGAGCTCCAGAGTTCGAGCTCTGTGTTACGTTTTCGACAGGTGGCTGGCCGTTCGGCGGAGAGAGACCGAGCCATATGGAATAAAACCTGCTGCAATGAAGTCGATCATCTCGACTCTAATTTAATCATTATCTAATAAGACGACACATTATACGTCACACAGGGCTTGCAACATAACCCTCCATTCTGTTTTATGGGTAATGATTGTGCAATTCTAATAACCGTGTTTGAGGTTTTAAGGTACTGAACAACGAACCAACATCATAGCACACTGGTATAACCCATAAGTGCTCCATTCTTCTTCTAACGCAAGTCTGAGTCCGAAAAATGCTCATCACAGTGCATAGGCTCTGTCACTACCCAGAGACCAGGGGGAGATTACTAGAAATCCAAGTCCACGTGAAACAATCCCAGCCCTCCCCCGTGTGGGTTCCGGGGCCCCATTGTGGGGAAAACAAGAATAGACCCACTGCCTCCCCAAAAGCATGTCGTAAGAGTCGTAACTAATTGGGGAGCTTCCTTTGAAGTCGGAGTGCATTTGCCGGAGAGGCAAGGAACCAACAGTCTGTATTCAAGAGAATGAGATCTGTAAAACTGATGCACACGCAACACTCAGGTTCTGGAGCAGGACTGCAGTTCAGTAGTGGACGAGCAACCAGAACCTTCCGCCAGAGTTTACAGCTGGTGAACGCGAAGAAGAAGAAGAAGAATCCCAGCCCTTACCAGGGAATGAACACAGAACCTCTAGCACTCGAGGTGGACATCATGCCTCGAGACCACGTAGCGCCCCCCCCCCACCACCCTTGTGACGACAGTGGCTTACATGGTAACTAAGGATAAGCCGAGCAGAAAGCCCGTGCAAGATAAGGCGGCAAGAGTGACTCGGGGTCGGAGAGATGCACGAAGGAAGACCAGAGGTTGGCTGTTAGTCAGTTGCGTACCAAATGTTGAAGAAGACGGTTGTGATTAGGTCAGTGTCGTTTAACTGAGGTGTAATAAACGTTGTTGGTGCTTTCTAGATACCCTAATCCGAAAAGGGGAAATCCATACGTCACGGGACAGTCTAATACTTTCTCGTGGGATGTAGGTGGGTTGGGGTTAGGGCCAGTTCTAGATGTTCTGGGTTGTTGAAAGAATCAGAAGGGCGGAAAACCCAGTCTTACGACTCTAAAATGTTGGACTGAGCTGTGACGTCATATGGCGTCAGATATTACGAAAAAAACTACGTTGTTTGAAATTCTATTGTAGGAGTGTTGCAGAAGTTAGCAGTGACACTCGCTCAGTGTCTGCTTAACATCACTCACTCACTCGCTCAGTGCCTGCTTAACATCACTCACTCACTCGCTCAGTGTCACCTTAACATCACTCACTCACTTCCTCAGTGCCTGCTTAACATCACTCACTCACTCGCTCAGTGCCTGCTTAACATCACTCACTCACTCGCTCAGTGTCACCTTAACATCACTCACTCACTTCCTCAGTGCCAGCTTAACATCACTCACTCACTCGCTCAGTGTCACCTTAACATCACTCACTCACTCGCTCAGTGACTGCTTAACATCACTCACTCACTCGCTCAGTGTCACCTTAACATCACTCACTCACTCGCTCAGTGTCACCTTAACATCACTCACTCACTCGCTCAGTGTCACCTTAACATCACTCACTCACTCGCTCAGTGTCACCTTAACATCACTCACTCACTTCCTCGGTGCCTGCTTAACATCACTCACTCACTCGCTCAGTGCCTGCTTAACGTCACTCACTCACTCGCTCAATGCCTGTTTGGTAATTTTCTTCTTCATCTTAGTGATCAAAGTATGTAAACTCCGGTGAAAATTTCGGACTGTTCGTCCACTTCTGGAATTCTGTTTTGTTCCAGAGCATGAGTTTGCATACAAACCAGTTTTACAGGTCTATCTTATTTGTCAGCAAACTGCTGGTTCTTCACCTCTCAGGCAGATCTACCTTGAAACTCCTATTTTTAAGCGTCTCGAACGACAAGCTTATTAAGGACACTGTGGGTCTATTATCCCCTCCACCCACCTTCACCACCTATGGGGTCCCAGAACCCACACAGGGAGTGTCTCACCCCATTTCTCCCTATGATGTGCCCAGTATGGCGTCATCTTCCCTTTCGTGTAACTGTTGACACAAGTGGTTGTCCAGACATTTCTCTGATCTCATCACTTTTTGTTTGAACGCATCCTCCCCCATATGGGTTCCGATGCCCCATTGTGGAGAAAACAAGAATAAGGCAAGAAAGCAAAAATCTGCATACAAATAAATCAGATCTGTAAAACGGATGTGCACGCAACATCAGGTTCTGAAACAAGACCAAAGTCCAGCGTCGGATGAACACACGGGACTTTTCCCACGAGTTTACAGCCGGTGAACGCGAAGAAGAAGAATAATTTATCCCATTTAATGCCTGGTTCTCAGTTATCTCAGGCTTCTGTTTTCAAATGTTTGTTAATAAACTTAAGTAAGGGACACTATTCTACATCTTTATAAAGCAGTTGGGATATTTAGAGCAAGAACTGTTTTTTAAAGATCAATCGGCACTCGGTAGATGATGTTGATAAACTCACACCGGCCGCCTTTACTTCACTTGACTGCACCTGGCTCCCACTCAAGGCTGGATCGACTTAGCAGACAAGGTAATTTTGGGGAAAAAACGGTTCCCTCAGGACCCAAAACCCGCCACCTTCCGATCCGCATATGAGCTGTAGTTGCATCTATAGATCTATATGTCTGACTGTTTACCCGACTCTTTCCCTCATTGGCTTTCTCTCTCCCTATATACTTACATGTCCCATCGTCTGTATGCGTTTCTGATTTCCTGCATAATATAGGCTTATGATTGAACGTTTCATTGTTTCATTCATCACTGGTGACGTCCTACAAAGAGCATCAACATCAGCCGAACAACCAGGCACATTGTTTCCTCTTCCACAGACACAGATAAATATTTCCAGTTGCGATACAGGGGCCCTTTTTGGACGCAGGTCAGGAGAGACGGAGGGGGAGAGGGGGGGGGGAGGAAGAATATACCCCCTCCCCCTTAACCACACCCCCCCCCCTAAACAAAACTATTGTAAAAGCTTAGTATTTAAAAATGTACTGACATCGGATATTCTGCGCCAAGGTGCAGATATCGAAACCAAAATGTGAACCACAACACAACTTGTTAACCTTCTTATGAAAAGCAGACGCAAAAGAACAAGTTAAAAACAGCCAGAAAAACACAATCTTTCTTCCAGTACAATTCTGTACTTCTCTCGCAGCTGAAGTTTTTAAAATTCAGTTTAATTCTTTACATTTCTCTACCCTTATCACATCCAAAAACTTAGTTATTTGTTATCCACTACACTGTTCTACTTCTATCACACTTTACAATAATCAAATACTAGCCGTCATTTTCATCCTCTACTTATATCCCACCCATACAGATAGACACCGTTATTTACTCCCATTTCACATATCTACTTCTCTCACATCTAATCACTTACCGTTGTCCCCCTCTACTCAAATTCTCTGCTTCTCTCACGCCAAAACACTTACCGTTTACCCCCTCCACTCAAATTCTCTACTTATCTCACACACAAACACTGACCGTTGTCCCCCTCCACTCAAATTCTCTACTTATCTTATACCCAAACACTTACCGTTGTCCCCCTCCACTCAAATTCTCTACTTATCTCACACACAAACACTGACCGTTGTCCCCCTCCACTCAAATTATCTACTTCTCTTATACCCAAACACTTACCGTTCACCCCTCCACTCAAATTCTCTACTTCTCTCACACCCAAGCACTTACCGTTGTCCCCCTCCACTCAAATTATCTACTTCTCTCAAACCCAAACATGTGCCATTGTCCCCCTTTACTCAAATTATCTACTTCTCTCACACTCAAACTCTTACCGTTGTCCTCCTCCACTCAAATTATCTACTTCTCTCACATCCAAACACTAACCGTAGTCCCCCTTCACTCAAATTATCTACTTCTCTCACACCCAAACACTAACCGTTGTCCCCCTCCACTCAAATTATCTACTTCTCTCACACCCAAACACTTACCGTTGTCCACATTCCCTCAAATTCTCTTCTCATGCTCCTTTACTGAAGCAAATATCTTCAAAGCTGTAGTACAAAGCACTATGAATTCAGCAAGTTACCTTACATTTCCAGCGTGCTTATGATTTTATAATTTATAACTGCACCGGTGTTGTTGTTTTCCGACTAACGGAGAATCTCTTTGATCTTTGTGTGACTTATAATTTGTACCCCTAAAAGTAAAATTTACAGTAATTGATACAAGCCTGGAGATTAATTGGAAAACATGTCATACCTACAACGATGCGTTATAAGTATTTTAATAGCAGCCTGTAAATAAAGGTGGAAACAAATTTCAGAGGGTATTTTGATAGCATATCCAGCATTCAATAAAACATGCACAATTTATGGGAGACTAATGCTGGAGCTGACCACATGTGAGTGAGACACCTATGAAACGCGTCCTTTTGATGTTTTAAAAAGTTCCTGTCCCTCTTTTTTGTAAGCACACTGACTCTTTATTTGAATCAATGTCTTTTTCTTTTCTTAATTAACCGCCAATACGGTAAAATTAAAAATAAACAAGACGCCTTTTTAATTTAAAAAAAAATCTTTGAAAAAAACTTAATTATTAACAGGTTGCTTGTCAGATTTCAACAACTTACACAGTTATTGAGTTATAGATTTTTAAAGTTAGACAGAACTTTTGGAACGGACTATAGTTTCCTGTACTATAAACTCCTACTTCTCTCACGGAAACATTAACATCAGCCAAACAACCAATCACTTACCGTTAGCTTCCCCACAAACGTGCTATTTTTAGCATCTTCCGGGATGAGCACTGTATTCTCAAAGACTGTCTTCTGCAGCTTGACCTCCAGGCGTGGGGCGTTGTTCCCCACGTTGACGATGCTCAGCGTCATCGTCGCCTCAGATGCCCTGGGGATATCTCCTTGGTCCTTGGCTTCCACGACAGCCTCGAACGTTTTCCCTGCGTCGTACTGGAAGACAAAGTCAAACATTTTGCTGTAGAGGGACCAGAGCCTGAGAGCTCAAGAAGTCCAGCACCCTCCCACCACCCCTTTTCCACCCCTTACATTTGGAATGGGGACTGGGTGGTCAAAGGATGATGTAAAGATATTGTCTTATATTCTCTGTCTGTCTGTCTGTCTGTCTGTCTGTCTGTCTGTCTGTCTGTCTGTCTGTCTGTCTGTCTGTCTGTCTGTCTGTCTGTCTGTCTGTCTGTCTGTCTGTCTGTCTGTCTGTCTGTCTGTCTGTCTGTCTGTCTGTCTGTCTGCCAGCCAGCCAGCCTGTCTGCCTGCCTGCCTGTCTGTCTGGCTGGCTGGCTGTCTGTCTGTCTGTCTGTCTGTCTGTCTGTCTGTCTGTCTGTCTGTCTGTCTGTCTGTCTGTCTGTCTGTCCGTCCGTCCGTCTGCCAGCCTGTCTGTCTGCCAGCCTGTCTGCCAGCCTGTCTGTCTGTCTGTCTGTCTGTCTGTCTGTCTGTCTGTCTGTCTGTCTGTCTGTCTGTCTGTCTGTCTGTCTGTCTGTCTGTCTGTCTGTCTGTCTCTCTCTCTCTCTCTCTGTCTTTATAACGACAGACATGATTTTTGTGCCGTGCCTTTGGAATTGCTTTCTACAATAATCCTCAATAACATTTAAAGCTGGGTCAACCTGGGACCCCATCTGACCCTTTAACCACAAGACCAAAGAGCACGCTTCCAAGCTACTGCGCCACACCTAACTGTGTCAATATTTACGTACATTAGCACTAGCGTAAGGCCTGTGTGACCTCATTAAAACAACACTTCATTCAATACATGGCTTACCTGAAGCTGGGACTTAATGGTAATCTCTCCTGTAAACTGATCAATGGCAAACAAGACCCGACCTCGATTGTCTTTTCCTGGAAACATCAATGAGTACCTGGCAGGGAAAATATTACATGAATCAAATAACATAAAGGGAAGAAAATAACACGGGAGGAATGAAATAACATAAGGGAAATATAATAGGAAATAATAATGAAAGGAGTGATACACATGGTGTACAGAGAATAAATAAATATGAGTAGACCACGCGACAGAGCTGGAAAGTGGAATACCATAAAAGTTAGGCAGACCGACAAACACATGCAGTGGACAATTTGACAAAATAGGTCCGTCAAAGAGATAAACAGAAGGCGATAATATCTGCAACAATGAATCTAAAGGCCTGGGAATGCTGCTACTACAGTTGCTGATGAAGAAAGAGAAGAAAAAGAAGAAGAAGAAGCAGTGGCAGCAGCAGCAACAACAACAGCAGTAGGAGTAGCAGCAGGAGAAGAAGATGAAGAAGAAGAAAAAATATAAAGAAGAAGAAGAAAATGAAGAACAAGAAGAAAAGAAGCAGCAAAAAAAAAAAAAAGAAGAAGAAGAAGAAGAAGAAAAGGGCAAATGACAATTTATCCCCCCCCCCCCCCCCCCCCCCCCAAAAAAAAAAAAATGGAAATAAAAATATTTACCAGTACTGTCTGGCGGAGTTTACAGCTGGTGAAAGCGAAGAAAAACAAGAAGAATATATGATGAAAGTAGAATATTTCGGATATAGCAAAAATTACATGATTCTGATAAAATGTCCCACAAGATGGATAGCACAGGGCACGCTATCAAAACAGTAGACAGGGATGCAAGTATGATAATGACATGACGAGATGGGAAAAGAAAGCCCAAATCCTTAACGAGAGACAGAACATGTTGCAGATCAAACGCTGGCAACCTTTACTGTGGTAACGGCACCTGACTGACTGACTGATTACTACAAATGGCATGTTGATACTTTCTCTTGGACAGTGACGTATTCTTGATGGCTGAGGTTAGTTGCGTATCCTTTACAGGACGTTGCAGAACCAACCACAACAGCCCCTGGCTGTTAGTTTTTCTAGGCACATTTAAATATTTTAAGTAGTTTGCCATTGCTATCTGGACGGTCGGCTTTCTTGATACCACTGTCGAAACCAACGCAAGGCACATGACCAGCAGCTAGAATCGAATCTGGCATCACGGCATTACGAAGCGTTCGCATCGACTTAGCCACAGAGCCGACAGATGGCTGACAGAAAGGCACAAAGAGGTGAATATGTGAGTCGCTTGGCTTTATAGCTAACCTGCTTCAAAACTGGTGATCGTGTGAGTTGTGGTGATAAGCTATCAGGTTTATGATGATGGTGGTGTTAATGAGGATGGTGATAACGCTGACTTTGACGGTGGCGATTATGATACTGTTGACGATAATCTTGACGACGATAATGACGATGATGACGTTGATGATCATGTTGTTGTTTTGATATGGTTTTGATGCTAATTTTCATGATGATGAAAAATGCCTTTGATTTGTCTCTCCAGTAAGGTTTGTAAAAGAGTGTTTTCTCTTTTACTATGGCCGAAGTATTTCTATTGTGTCTATTTAATGGTCGGCTCTGTGGCTAAGTCGATGCGAACGCTTCGTAATGTCGGGATGCCTGGTTCGATCCCAGCAGTGGGCCATGCGCCTTGCGTTGGTTTCGACAGTGGTATCATGAAAGGCAACCGTCCAGAAAGCAATGGCAAACTACTGGACGTAAATTTGCCTAGAAAAACCACACAACAGCCAGGGGCTGTTAGGGTTGGTTCTGCAACGCCCTGTAAAGGATACGCAACTAAGTTATTTAATGACTTTTTTTAGCAACTTTCTATTCATTCTCAACCCTCTTCATAAACCAAATTATATTAGTTACAATGAAATACGACCCGACTGGCACCTCTGCCTAGTACAAGGTCCGGGCAATATGGTAGAAACCATATGGTGACCATGTATCATGACCTCACTCTCTCTCCCTCTCTCTCTCTCTCTCGACCTGCCTTGTTCATTCCAAAGGAAAGGTAATACCAGTACGTTCAGAACAAATCAGGCTGCAGAAGCTGCCGGATCAGAAGATCAGTACTGATCTCCTAAACTATCTGAGCCGGGGCTAAAGGCCTGGTCTGCCGCTCCATGACATAAGGTTTTCAGGTTGCATTTCCTCTTTCTAGGATATGGCAAAGTATCCTCCCCCAATGTGCTCCTCCGCCCCAAACCGTTGGTACAATATGGGATGTCAGGTTTAGTATACGCCGCCCAACATTCGACGTTAACAGAAGACAGGTAGTACCGGCTACTGTTATACGGTAGCTGAGTCATATCTGACCAAAACCTGACACATGTATTCACCATCAATCAGCAAGTCCTCTACAGAACGTCGCTCTCTTCAAAGCACGCCTAAAAGTTTCCCTTTCCCTAGCCGGCTCCCCAGCCACATGTGCTTTTAATGCCAATGCATCTTCAATGTCCTGCATTCATCTTTGTGGTGGTCGACCCCTGCCTCGCCTTTCACAAACTGCACCCATGTATTAAATGCACGAATTATCATATTAAATTTTAGTTTAATGGCAGATGTACAATTGGCTCAGAAGAAAAAAAAAACCCCGTCCTAATTTTCTGCATATCCACATCTCCAGAGATTCAGTTTTGATTTTCAGCTAAACACAAGGACTATAAGACTTGATTGAGTTCATTTCCGTGTAAACCTGGGGTCAGTGATTCGTCGTCATAATTATGCATAGACCGTCACAGAGGACAGTGACATGAGGACAGTACCGAGTGTGCATCTCTCGCTTAACTGATTTTATGGGTGCACAAACAACAACAAGTTTCTCCCTCCTCCCACCTTACAACTGAGAGTGTCAGATTGATCGCGTGTGCAACTGCTGATTTGTTGGTAACTTCTGCTACCGTCGATGATGAACTGCATTTCTAATGTCAAACTGTTTATGGCTACCGTATACTTTTAATGCGTGTGTATGCTAGTGTATATGCTGAGACAGCAGTCTGTCAATCTTTCCACAAGGGACTGTGATAAACATTATGTGTGTTTTTCGTTGGCACAGGAGCGGAGCAACTATGGGGTGACTCGTTTGCTATGAAGCTGAGACTAAAATTACCAAGATTACCAAGTGTCATATATCTTGGTGACACATACATCCATGTAATTGATTATTCTACAAACTAGGGCAATGGCTCTCAAACTTCCTAATGCTGCGACCCTTTAAATAATACAGTTCCTATATATAATACATTTCCTATATATAATACAGTTCCTATATATAATACAGTTCCTATATATAATACAGTTCCTATATATAATACAGTTCCTATATATAATACAGTTCCTATATATAATACAGTTCCTATATATAATACAGTTCCTATATATAATACAGTTCCTATATATAATACAGTTCCTATATATAATACAGTTCCTATATATAATACAGTTCCTATATATAATACAGTTCCTATATATAATACAGTTCCTATATATAATACAGTTCCTATATATAATACAGTTCCTATATATAATACAGTTCCTATATATAATACAGTTCCTATATATAATACAGTTCCTATATATAATACAGTTCCTATATATAATACAGTTCCTATACATAATACAGTGTTGTGGCCACCCTCAAGTTCACAGTGATTCTCGTTGCAACTTCATAACTTCAATGAATTTGTGTTTTCCGATGCCCATAGCGACCCCTGTGAAAAGCTGGCCTAGGGTATCACATTTTTGCACGTTTGTCTGTCTGCCTGCCTGTCTGTCTATCTGTCTCTTATCTATCTGAATGTCTGCATGAAATTTCTACATGTATATATGGCTTACAATACTTGGTATTATTATTGTTTACAAACGTAAACATAATTACATCATATCCCAGCCTATCATACATACAAAGACAGCAAATCAATATTCTGCCCACTTGGAGAGAATGCCTTCTGATGCTATACCATACAAGGCAGACACAAAAATAGGAGAGGGACATAGAGCAAGAGGCAGACTAAGAACAAGAAGATAACTTCAGAGAAACTCTACAGCATTATGATGTGTCTATGGTCGAAACAGCTAGAAAGAAACGAAGCAGGACCTTATATCTCCTTCTATGCCCGAATCGGTCAAAAAGGAAGAAGAAGAAGAATATCAAAACATCCGTAGCAAATAATTAGATATCGATGATGTGTATTATTACATACTAACTTATGTTAAACGTCAATTGCGTGTCCTTTAAAAGACGTTGCAGAACCAACCCCAGCATATTGTGGCTGTTTGGGTTTTTCTAGGCAAATTTTACGTTCAGCAGTTTGCCACTTCGTCTCTCGATGCCGTTGTTGACACCAACACAAGGCAGCCTGTTGTCAAATCCGCCCTCAGTTAGGATCAAACCCGGCACCTTGGCATTACGAAGCGTGTTCGCAACGCCTAAACCACAAACGCTTACACTAACTTAAGTATGAATAGAAAGTATATCTGTAAGCAGTAAGGCCAAAAGGGCAGACTTAAGACGGGCCTGCATGCCCATTTATGAACTCTTTCAAAATGAAATTCGTACATTCGTTCTTTCTTCCGATTCTAGGATTGCAAGTAAATGCTAACACATGAGCGTCTGTCTGATTTCAGCTGGGAGAATGGTCTCATTATCTGTGCATATGTATGTACGTATGTAGGTGTATCTGTATGTATATGTGCGTGTATCTTTGTGTGCAAATGTGCTTATGTATACGTATGTAGGTGTATCTGTATGTATATGTGTATGTCTGAGTGCAAATGTGCATACCTATGTATGTATGTATGTATGTAATGTATGTATGTATGTATGTATGTATGTATGTATGTATGTATGTATGTATGTATGTATGTATGTATGTATGTATGTATGTATGTATGTATGTATGTATGTATGTATGTATGTATGTATGTATGTATGTATGTATGTATGTATGTATGTATGTATGTATGTATGTATGTATGTATGTATGTATGTATGTATGTATGTATGTATGTATGTATGTATGTATGTATGTATGTATGTATGTATGTATGTATGTATGTATGTATGTATGTATGTATGTATGTATGTATGTATGTATGTATGTATGTATGTATGTATGTATGTATGTATGTATGTATGTATGTATGTATGTATGTATGTATGTATGTATGTATGTATGTATGTATGTATGTATGTATGTATGTATGTATGTATGTATGTATGTATGTATGTATGTATGTATGTATGTATGTATGTATGTATGTATGTATGTATGTATGTATGTATGTATGTATGTATGTATGTATGTATGTATGTATGTATGTATGTATGTATGTATGTATGTATGTATGTATGTATGTATGTATGTATGTATGTATGTATGTATGTATGTATGTATGTATGTATGTATGTATGTATGTATGTATGTATGTATGTATGTATGTATGTATGTATGTATGTATGTATGTATGTATGTATGTATGTATGTATGTATGTATGTATGTATGTATGTATGTATGTATGTATGTATGTATGTATGTATGTATGTATGTATGTATGTATGTATGTATGTATGTATGTATGTATGTATGTATGTATGTATGTATGTATGTATGTATGTATGTATGTATGTATGTATGTATGTATGTATGTATGTATGTATGTATGTATGTATGTATGTATGTATGTATGTATGTATGTATGTATGTATGTATGTATGTATGTATGTATGTATGTATGTATGTATGTATGTATGTATGTATGTATGTATGTATGTATGTATGTATGTATGTATGTATGTATGTATGTATGTATGTATGTATGTATGTATGTATGTATGTATGTATGTATGTATGTATGTATGTATGTATGTATGTATGTATGTATGTATGTATGTATGTATGTATGTATGTATGTATGTATGTATGTATGTATGTATGTATGTATGTATGTATGTATGTATGTATGTATGTATGTATGTATGTATGTATGTATGTATGTATGTATGTATGTATGTATGTATGTATGTATGTATGTATGTATGTATGTATGTATGTATGTATGTATGTATGTATGTATGTATGTATGTATGTATGTATGTATGTATGTATGTATGTATGTATGTATGTATGTATGTATGTATGTATGTATGTATGTATGTATGTATGTATGTATGTATGTATGTATGTATGTATGTATGTATGTATGTATGTATGTATGTATGTATGTATGTATGTATGTATGTATGTATGTATGTATGTATGTATGTATGTATGTATGTATGTATGTATGTATGTATGTATGTATGTATGTATGTATGTATGTATGTATGTATGTATGTATGTATGTATGTATGTATGTATGTATGTATGTATGTATGTATGTATGTATGTATGTATGTATGTATGTATGTATGTATGTATGTATGTATGTATGTATGTATGTATGTATGTATGTATGTATGTATGTATGTATGTATGTTCGAGTTAAGACAAGCCAGTCCTCTGAAACCTCAATACTCTACGCAACAATCTATCTAACGTGACAATTTATTTTTAAATTATTAACTTATTATTGATCTACACTTATATACCCCCCCCCCCCCCCCCCATTTTTTTTTTTGGCCAACCTTCCAAAAACAGTGTAAAATGACTACAACAGAGACGGTACATTCAGCAACAATGAACCGTATAGTGACATATGCACAAATGACCTAGTTTGTTGCTTGGTTAGAAAGCTGTGTGCTGATTGGCGGATATTTCCCCTTTATCGTTAAGCTACATAATTAATAGCAACGGGCAATGCTCAAGAGGGAGACAGGAGGGCTATTGTAGAGATTAGTCACCGTTAAGATCCTAGGCAAAAACGCGCAGATGGTACGCTGCAGGTTTTAAATCATAATCATTATTACCACCACCATCAACATAATCATCACCACCATCAGCATCATCTTCAACATCATCACCGTCATCGTGCATTTTCATCACCATCATCGTCGTCGTCATCATCATTATTATTCTTCATCATATTCGTCCTCCTCCGCCTCTTAATCATCATCATCATCACCACAGTCAACATCATAATTAGCATCTACATTATCATCATTATCATTATCATATTTGTCACCTTCTTCCTCCTCCTTCTCATTATCATCAACATCAATACATTATCTTATCACCGTCATCTTCGTTAACACCATAATAATTATTACCATAGACAACATTTAACACTCCTAAAAAAATAGTGGGAAAAGAAAAAAAAAATCAAATGTTAAAAAGGCACACTGATACAAATGTAAAAACGCAATGCACAGATCGATGAGCAGCAGTTTTAGTCTGTAGCCAGGAAGTGTTTGACATCCTTGACAGCCAACTTTCATTGTGGAGACGGCTTCTGATTGACTCATTTTTATGCCTTCCAGACTTTTCCCGATTTCTACAATATTTCTAGGATAATCCTACGCATTTCATTCTACGATCAATTGATGAAACCGCTTCCCACATTTTCGTGATGTGTTCCGTTCATATTCTAAGAGTTAATGGCGTGCCGTCTGACGCATTGGCGCGAAAAGTGCAACCAACGCAGAGAAAGCAGAAGTAAGTGAAATCGGTAATGAAGCATTTCAAGCAGACGGGAGAAAGGCTGACAGTGAGAGAGTTAATAGGCTATATCCAAACTAAATAGAATAGGTTTTAGACGGGAGAAAAGCGTGGTAGTCTAAAATCGTAGAGCAAAGATTGACGGATCGAATTTTTCTAGTCTATATCACGTGACGTCTCGCCATGTTTTTGCTAAGGATATGGCTATAAATAGAAGGCATTTTGGGGTTTATAATTTGTTCTATAATGTCTGCAGAAGTATGGCTTCTATCAGACATGCGAAGAAAGAAATGGAGATAGAACATATTAGAAACGAAGTCAACACAATCTCTAAATAGTTAGAGAATAGAGTGAACTTTCAGAAATCCATAATTATCGAGAAAGCCATAGATAAAGACAAAGCTGACACTTTGAGACAGCCACAGAGATTGAGAAAACCACAGACGGAGAAAAGCCATGTGCATTATGAAAACCATTGAAGCTGAGAAATCTAAGGTTGTAAAGAAAGCCATAAAAGCAGAGAAAGCTGTGGATGTTGAGAAAGCCATAGATGTTGAGAAAGCCATAGATGTTGAGAAAGAAATGGTCGTACGAAAGCAATGGATACAGAGAAAGCCATGGGTGTTGAGAAATCAATAGACTCAGAGACAGTCGTCGACGTAGAACAATCCATGGATATAGAGACGGTTATGGATGTAGAGAAATCCTGGATATAGAGACGGTCATAAGTGTAGAGAAATCCATGGATATAGAGACGTTCATATGTGTAGAGAAATGTATGGACATAGAGAAGTCATGGGTGTAGAGAAATCCATGGATATAGAGACGTTCATGGATGTAGAGAAATCCATGGACATAGAAACGGTCATAAGTGTAGAAAAATCCATGGATATAGAGACGGTCATGGATGTAGAGAAATCCATGGATATAGAGACAGTCATGGATGTAAAGAAATCCATGGATATAGAGACAGTCATGGGTGTAGACAAATCCATGGATATAGAGACAGTCATGGATGTAGAGAAATCCATGGATACAGAGACAGTAATGGATGTAGAGAAATCCATGGATGCACAGAAAGCCGTGCATGGTAAGAAATAAGAAAGCAGTGGGCACTGAAAGGATCTTGGGTGTACATAAAGCCGTTAACTTTGAGGCAAACGTAGCTGAGAGAGGTCAAATGGCTGGACCAAACTCCGTCCATGTTATTGGTACATTTGCACATGATAGACCGGAACTGTAGAATTGACTACTTCCACGTTTTTATGTATAACTGCACAATAGGATTTTACTGATGATGATCTGTTCTTCTCTTGTCTACCGCGTATGTGTATAGCGTCTTAGGGAGGAGATCGACGTAGCTGTCTTTTGGGAGTTGCCTAGCTTGTCAACAATGACCTTAATGTTATACAGTGTTTCTGTAGTCTCCTTTACATCATCCACCCATCTCTTTCTTGGTCGATCTCTGGACTTCTAACCGGTTGTTCTCATGTTGTACGTTATAGCTGCTGGCTGATTTTGTTTAATTCTAATCAGACGACCAAACCTTTTGATTCTTTGATATTCTATGAAATCCCTGATTGTTGTTACTTCTTCATTGGTGACTCTGCCTGTTATTGGTTTCCTTCCGCTCTTCTTACACATTTCATCTCATCTGTTACCATTTTTGATTGTTCTTTTCTAGAACAGTCCTTGCCTGGTAATGTTAGCACAAAACTGCGACGAACAGCGCATTTATTTTCTTTGATGATAGTCGCAGGTCGACCCAGCCTAAAATGGGTACCAGGATGTATGTCCAGGGAAAGTAAAGACAGACGTCGTAATACTGACCACATTACCTATCTAGTGCCGATTGGTCTGTAAAAATTATGGATGCTCTTCCCATTTTCCCGATGCTCTTCCCATATTCCCGATGCGCCTAAAAGGCATTAAAAGAGATCTTTAATCACTTTACTTTATTTGATGATGACCAGGATTGCAGGAAAAACAAACAAGGCAAAACTTCAACATTTGTTTGTTTGTTTATTCAACACATCAACATCATGGCACACGGGTGTAACCCATAAATGCTCCATTCTTCTTCTAACTCAAGCCTGTCTAACAAATGTGGGTTTTTAACTCAAAGTTTTGACCGGGCAGCGCCGTTAAGGCTACTCTTTTCGATATCCAACTGCCAAGGGATTTTTTTTGGCACGTGCACAACATTACACACGGGTGTCTGGTCTTACTACCAAGAGACCAGATGAAGTTACCTGAAGTCCATGGGAAAAAATCCCAGCTCTCACCAGGGCTTGAACCCGGGACCTCTAGCACTTGAAACGGACACCCTGCCTCTAGACCACGCAGCTTCCCCCCCCCCCACCCAACTTCAGCAAATAAGTACCTGATCTCTGCGTTCTTGCCGATGTCTTTATCAGTGGCCGAGAGTTTCCCTAGAACTTCGCCCACGCCAGCTGTCTCCACGACACTGTATGAGTAGTCCTGTTGTGTGAACACAGGGTTGTTGTCGTTCATGTCTGTCACATTCACAAACACTGTCAGCGTACCTGAAAGATGGACGCATTCACAGGTCACCTCTACTCGTCACATTACACAGTGTCCTGTGCTTTTTAAACTCCCATGTCACTTGTGCTCCATGTGATCGTCACATTCGTGGCCATATTCACCTGCTCTCGTCGCATTCACATGTCACCTGCAATCGTCACATTTAGTTGCCACCCGCACTCGTTACATTCGCATGTCCCATGTGCTCGTCACATTCATCTGCCACCTGTGCTGGTAACAAACACAAGGCACATACACTCATCGCACTCACATGTGTTATCTGTACCCGTCACATTTACAGGTTTCTTCTGCCCGTCACATTCACAGGTTTCTTCTGCCCGTCACATTCACATGTTTCTTTTACTCGTCACATTCACATGTTTCTTCTACTCGTCAAATTCAAATGTTTCTTCTACTCGTCACATTCACATGTTTATTCTACTCGTCACATTCACATGTTTACTCTACCTGTCACATTTACATGTTTCTTCTACATGTCACATTCACATGTTTCTTCTACCCGTCACATTCACAGGTTTCTTCTACCCGTTACATTCACAGGTTTCTTCTACCCGTCACATTCAGGTGCCCCAATGATGATGTCAGTAAAAAAAAAAATGATGATGTTGACGACGAATATACTGTTGATGACGATGAGAAATATAAATGTGACGAAACCGACGAGAAAGACAAGACAGTAACCACTCTAACACAACAATCCTGTCTGTCACAACGACAAAGACAAGACAGGTAACCACTCTAACGCGATCATTCTATCTGTCACAACGACAAAGACAAGACAGGTAACCATTCTGAAACGACCATCCCATCTGTCACAACGACAAAGACAAGACAGGTAACCATTCTGACAAAACCATCCCATCTGTCACAACGACACAGACAAGACAGGTATCCACTCTGACACGACCACCCTATCTGTCACAAAGACAAGACAGATAACTACTCTGACACAACTGTCCTACCTGTCAAAGCCTGCTGTCCTCCGTCAGCTGCTGTCAGCAACAGCTTGTACTTGTCTTGTTTTTCCCTGTCCAGAGCCGAGTTGACCACCAGCGACAGCAGAAACTTGTTGTTGAGTCTTTTCTCCACGTTCAGTGAAAATCTGAGTGGTCAGTAAAAAAAGCGCGGTCATTGAAAGAGGGACGCTGACACAAGGAAATAACCGGCTATAATAAATAATACACAGAAAGATTCATTTAGCTTCTAGTTGAACCAGGAATTTTCCCTCCCCCTCCTGCCCCCCAACATGAGTCACATAGCCACAACAGCCTCGTCGCCTAAATGGACCCCTCTTTACCTCACAATATTGACAAGGCATGCTCAGCTCATTATTTGCATAAAAAAGAACCGGACTAAAGGGTAATAATAATTTCTATAATTATCTTGCCAACAGTAATCTTCGTAATTGATATAATTATTATAATGAATAATGTTACCTTCATTACTGTTATTAAAGTCATTATTTACCGTTTGTTATGTGTGAACAAGGATGCAGATGGGGAAAAAAAGAGAAGAACCACATTGCAAATACCTTTTTATTTTCAAATTTCTAAGTAACTTCTTCTACATTAGAGGTTTCAGTGTACAGCAGCTTTTTTTTTTTTTTAGGCGGAAAAAGGGGGGGGGGGAAGGGGGGGGGGGGGGTTGTAGATGGTATTATTAGAATGGCTTTGTACTGGGACAACAAAGCACAAGTAATAAGTAAAGTGAGCGACTATTCTACGACGGTGCAGCGTATGTGGGTTGGGTGTTGCGAGTCCGACACGTAATTACAACATACCACGATTGAAACCCACTGTTGGCTGCGTAGATTTGTATCATAGTATGGGGCGTCCCAGGTCGATCCAGACTAAAATGAGTACCATGATGTATGTCCTGGGGAAGTAAAGACGACTGGTGTAATGCAGACCATATTACCCACCTAGTGCCGATGGTCTGTAGAAATATGGGTGCTCTTTCCATGTATCTTATACATCGCAAAGAGTAGCCTAACGGTGCTGTCCGGGCAATATTTTGGAGTAAAAAATCTACCCAAAGTATGTAATGATCCTCGCCGGTGCTAGAGAGCCTGTGCCATGTGCTGATCTTTTTCGGACTCCGACGTGAGCTAGAAGAGGAACGAACCACTTATAGGTTACTACCCGTGTGCCATGATGTTGTTCCGTTGTTCAAACCTCAAACATTAAACTCCTGATAGAATCTGAGTTGTTTAGTAATGGCAAACTGGATAGCTTACCAGACACTGACCATTATCAAAATTATTTAAAAGAAACACAGAAAATATTTTTAACCTAACAATCTACACTCCCATCAATCAATCAATCAGTCAATCAGTCAGTCAGTCAGTTAGTATGTCTATTACAGAACATTAGTCTCTTCAAGGGATGTATAACAGTCTCTCTGTCTCTAGCCTATTCTCCAGCCCGGTGTGCTTTCACAACTAATGCATCTTCAATGCCCTTTATCCACCTTCGTGGTGGTCAGCCTCTGCCTCATTTTCTGGAAAATTCACTTTCCATCATCGTTCTCTATCAACCACCACGGCGCTTCACAGCTCTAAAACACCTCAGCTTCCGGAAGAGGATACTGTTTACGAGCCAGTTCTACTTGACGTTTTGGTCATGCAGGATGTGATGCTTTTCTTCTTCTTGGTCCACCGTGTACTTAGAAACTTCCTGCAGCATTTCAGTTCATAAACTCCCATTTTCGTCTTCAAAGACTGAGTGAGAGTCCATGGTTAACATCCATATGTCTCCACAGTACATGATCTCAAATGTGTACTTTAACTCGCTTGTAGGTGCTATACCATAGGTGAGTGTTTCCCAAACATTTCTTGGTCACGGCGCCTTTTAAAAAAAAAAATCAAATTTCTTTTCACGGCGTCCTAAACTAAGTAAAAGTATGACCATTCGTGTCTTAGTTAAATTAATGATGAAGCTTTTACAATATTTCGCGGTGCCCATGTGAAGAGATCGCGGCTTTCCGGGGCGTCGGGGCTAACAGTTTGGGAATCACTGACATCGGTTGTTCATGTTGTTTAGCCTGTTAATACTCCTGCCATCTAAAACGTTACTCTTTCGAACTTAGGAGAAATAGTTGGCAGGTAAACGTGCTAGCAACTGCGGCTTTTCTCGACAGGATTTGTGTTTTTGGGAGCAAGTCAGCAAACAGATCACCGTGGTCTGGAGAGAATGATGCAGCGACAAGTTATCAAGGAATCTGACCGACACTCAACCTTCAAGAAAGATATATTCAATAACAATACTACTGGCACCATCAAAACTAGAACTGGCTTCTTATGTGAATGTTGCAAATGCTGTGATGTCGGTTACTAACTGACCTCAAATGTGTGTGTATCTACATGTAGCATACATAGTAACCTAATTAGAATGTAACTTCAATGGAACCGACAAGGCCAAACTGAAACCCCAAATTTATTAAAATTATAATTAGAGGTAAAAAAGAATACGCAAGAAAGTTGGCTGTTTATCCTTTAGCTAACGTCAAAACCCGACACTAAAATCTGTTGCGTGTTAGTGGCTTGACTAGGCAATTTTACGTTCAGTAGTTTGCCACTGCTTTATCAAAGGTGAACTTCCAAGTGTGGGTTCTTAGACCCATCGGTGGGGGGAATGGGGGGGGGGGGATAGAATCACTGCCTTTAGAACGAGTATGTCGTAGGAAACGACTAATTTGAGGATTCCTTCGAAGTTGGAGCGCATCTGTCCGAGCGACAAGGAACAACAAGCTGCACACAAAAAGGCCTGTAAACCGGACTAACACGCACAATTCAGACCTGTAACAGAGACAAAGTCCAAACTGACTAATAACCAGGACTTTTCGCAGGAGCTCTCAGCCCTAAGCAATGAAGAAGAAGAAGGAGGGGGAGGAGGAAAAGAAAACGAAAAAGAAAAAGAAGAAGAAGAAGAAGAAGAAGAAGAAGAAGAAGAAGAAGAAGAAGAAGAAGAAGAAGAAGAAGAAGAAGAAGAAGAAGAAGAAGAAGAAGAAGAAGAAGAAGAAGAAGAAGAAGAAGAAGAAGAAGAAGAACAAGAAGAAGAAAGAAGAAAAAAAGAAAAAAGAAGAAGAAGAAGAAGAAGAAGAAGAAGAAGAAGAAGAAGAAGAAGAAGAAGAAGAAGAAGAAGAAGAAGAAGAAGAAGAAGAAGAAGAAGAAGAAGAAGAAGAAGAAGAAGAAGAAGAAGAAGAAGAAGAAACATAAGAAGAAACAGAAGAATAAGAAAAAGAAATTTGAACGCCGGTGCAATTGTTAAATAACGTAAGGCAGTATTCGGTCAGATCATGTGCAGCTGAATGGAAACTGGTAAAAGAATTATGAAACACACACAAACAGAATGTGGCTGTGAGAGACAGAAACTCGGGATGACGGGTTGGACTGGAAAGGCTGTTTGAAGAAACAGAAGAAGAAAAGGGACAGAAGAAGAAGAAGCATAAGAAGAGGAAGAAGAAAAAGGAAAAAAAGAAAAAGAAGAAGAACGAACGAACGAACAAACTTTATTTTCAAAGGGTTACAAATTGGGCACGCACGCCCGTCTGACATTCGGCCCTTTTAAGTACTCATTTTTCAGAGTACCAATACCTGTTATCAATAATGCATGGTATGGATTTAATAAAGAAATATAAATTATAATATAATGCATACACACATCATGTGTACACAATCGTACACACTCACACACGTATACATATAAGAAGAAGAAGAAGAAGAAGAAGAAGAAGAAGAAGAAGAAGAAGAAGAAGAAGAAGAAGAAGAAGAAGAAGAAGAAGAAGAAGAAGAAGAAGAAGAAGAAGAAGAAGAAGAAGAAGAAGAAGAAGAAGAAGAAGAAGAAGAAGAAGAAGAAGAAGAAGAAGAAGAAGAAGAACAGGAACAAGAAGGAGAAGAACAAGAAGAAGAAGAAGAAGAAGAAGAAAAAGAAGAATAAGAAGAAAAGAAGAAGAATAAGAAGAAGAACAGGAACAAGAAGGAGAAGAACAAGAAGAAGAAGAATAAAAAGAAGAAAAATAGGAAGAAAAGAAAAAGAATAAGAAGAAGAACATGAAGAAGAAGAAGAACAAGAAGAAGAAAAAGAAAAAGAAGAAGAAGAAAAAGAAGAATAAGAAGAAAAGAAGAAGAATAAGAAGAAGAACAGGAACAAGAAGGAGAAGAACAAGAAGAAGAAGAATAAAAAGAAGAAAAATAGGAAGAAAAGAAAAAGAATAAGAAGAAGAACATGAAGAAGAAGAAGAACAAGAAGAACAAGAAGAAGAAAAAGAAAAAGAAAAAGAAGAAGAAGAAGAAGAAGAAGAAGAAGAAGAAGAAGAAGAAGAAGAAGAAAAAGAAGAAGAAGAAGAAGAAGAAGAAGAAGAAGAAGAAGAAGAAGAAGAAGAAGAAGAAGAAGAAGAAGAAAAAGAAGAAGAAGAAGAAGAAGAAGAAGAAGAAGAAGAAGAAGAAGAAGAAGAAGACAAGGAAGAAGAAGAAGAAGAAGAAAGAAGAAAAAGAAGAAGAAAAAGCAGAAGATAGATAAATTAAGAAAAAAAAAAAGAAAGAGAAGAGAAAAGATAAGGAAGAAGAGGAGAAGAAGGTGGATGAAGACAATGAGAAAAAAAGAAGAAGACGAAGAAAAAAAAAACAAGAAGAAGAAGAAGAAGAAGAAGAAGAAGAAGAAGAAGAAGAAGAAGAAGAAGAAGAAGAAGAAGAAGAAGAAGAAAAGAGCAGAACTGTTGGAGGAAGAGCAGGAAGAGGAAGAAAAATAAGAGAAATAATAATAATTGTAAAAGTTACAGAAGCAATAATAATAAAATTAATACTAATAATAGTATTAATACTACTAACAATAACAAAACACCTTTTGTCAGTAGAATGCTGAAGCCAGGAGTCAGACTTACATGGCCAAAAGCAGACAAAAGGCGAGTGAATCAACGCAGAGACAACCAAAAGCTCCCACTCGACGGTGATGGATGTGTTCGAGTGGAGGAGATGTGAGTACTTACGTAGTTGTCTCTAGCACCCGAGGAAAGATTATCAATAGCTATTTTCGTTGTCGTCGTTGCTTGCTTGCTTTTTACTGTTCAGGGTTCTTCGGTTCTTTCCTCTTTTTTGTCTCCGTCCCCTCTGCCTCCGCCTTCTTCATCCACGGGGTCGGCTGCTGTTGCACCTTCTCCTTATCTTTCTCCTCCCATCCTCTTCTTCTTTGTCTTCTTCTTCTTCTTTTTCTTCTTCTTCTTCTTCTTCTTCTTCTTCTTCTTCTTCTTCTTCTTCTTCTTCTTCTTCTTCTTCTTTTTCTTCTTCTTCTTCTTCTTCTTCTTCTTCTTCTTCTTCTTCTTCTTCTTCTTCTTCTTCTTCTTCTTCTTCTTCTTCTTCTTTTTCTTCTTTTCTTCTTCTTCTTCTTCTTCTTCTTCTTCTTCTTCTTCTTCTTCTTCTTCTTCTTCTTCTTCTTCTTCGTCTTCTTCTTCTTCTGCTTCATTATTATCATCATCATCATCATCATCAATATTATCCTCGCCTCTCAACCCTTCTCCTTCTTTTTCTTCTTCACTATTTTTTTTCACCTTAATTCTTCTACTCCATTCCCTGTCCTTCGTTTTTTTTCGTCTTTTCCCGCTGCTGCTCCTGCAGCTCTTCCTCAATTCCCCCCCCCCCCCTTTTTTTTTTTTCTCATGAGCCCGAATCGGTTTACATATGTAACCAATTTCCCTAGCCTAACAAATACGATATCCTTTCTGTCCATGATCAGTAAATAACACATGGAAGCCATAACCTAACCCTCAAATGTACCAGAAGAATGTATACATGAAACATAAACTGTGTCCTTGTTGCAGGACAATTCAACATTTAAGACATGGCGACTGGAACCTAGGGTTTTAGGTCCCAGTGTGAGCCTAACAACCCCCTTGCTTTCCCTCTCCCAACTGGTAAGAGGGCAGAGATGCCCTCACAGTTATGTTTATAAGTACTTTCATTTAAATGTTTTGTTTGCACATATCCTATTACGTCCAACAGATAACTGTATTTATTGTTCACTCAGCACATTACTGCAAACAGTATTGTTGTTATTAGGCACTTAGACAAGGCTTATTCCACCTGAGGCCCCACCTCTAAATAACGTGTAAAAGGATTGAATGCCCCCTCCCCACTCCCACCCGCTTGTATTGTTTTCTTTGTGCCAGCTGAACTGTTAATAACACATAAATGAATATCCAACCCAACCATCTCCAGGGGGCAATGAAATTACTTGTTCAGACTCTTTCCAGCAGTGCCATCTGTCTCTGGCATTTCATTTTTGAAGATCCCCAACACCTCATCTCACCCACCCCACCCGTCCTCTTTTCACCCCAACACACATACACACACACACAATCGATGGCGTCCCTATTGAAAACGGTGACAATTAAAATCGAACGTTTTGTGTATGCTTGGATGGCACTAACCGTCTACACCAGGAGGCCGGCACGCTTGTCACGCCGCTGAATTCATGAATAAAAGAGAAGGTTAAAAAAAAAAAAAACGGCTCAAAGGCGCATAACTAAGAAAATAAAGAACGAGAAAGACTGTTATCACGCCCTTAGCCGCGCAGGACTGCATATTTACAGCTGGTTTGTGTAACCGTTAGTCGGCTCTGTGGCTAAGTCGATGCGAACTCTTCGTAATGTCGGGATGCCGGGTTCGATCCCAGCTGCGGGCCATGCGCCTTGCGTTGGTTTCGACAGTGGTATCAGGAAAGCCGACCGCCCAGAAGGAATGGCAAACTACTGGACGTAAATTTGCCTAGAGAAACCACAAAACATCCAGGGGCTGTAAGGGTTGGTTCTGCAACGTCCTGTAAAGGATACGCATCTAACCTTTATGTAACCGTTACGGTTACCCTAGAAATAACTTTGGAGGTTTATATGGCTAACCAAGGCAATAAAGTGAAAATACGCAACTAAACGACCTTTTGCACGCCGTCGGACGCACCATGCCAATAGGACTAGACCTATATTTTGTAAACCAGTCAGTACTTGGTGGGTGATGAGGTCCCCCGCCGTAGTGTAGCGGCTAGACGCCAGCCTGCGGGTCGGAAGGTCGTGAGTTCGGGTCCTGACGAGGTCAGACTTTTTTCTTTTTCAAAGACGACCTTGGCTTCCATGTCGACCCAGGCACGAGAGGGTACCAGGTAGAGTTATGAGAAGTAAAGGCAGTCGGCTTGATTCTGACCACATTACCCATTATTCTATAAAATAAAGGTCTAGCGTAATATGCCCAATACGCCTAAGAGTTTAGTTGAGTTGAGTCAAGAATTGACATCACAGCACTCGGGGCATTCCCATGCATACTCCGTCATCATCTTCAGCAGCCAGCGCAGATTTCCAATACTGATGGCATCGGTCACAATCTGGTTAAAAGTCCGCCTTGCCTTTCCTCTGAGTATAGTGAGCCGGCCAGACCCTCTGGTTACACCAAGATGCCTCAATCTCTCCAGGCCAT
Source organism: Candidula unifasciata (assembly GCA_905116865.2). NCBI lineage: Eukaryota > Metazoa > Mollusca > Gastropoda > Stylommatophora > Geomitridae > Candidula > Candidula unifasciata. Next base: position 167,970 of record CAJHNH020000712.1, on the reverse strand, counting down.
AATAATCTTCTATTTCTAGGCCATACAAATCGTCTTTCTCTACTGATTCCGTTGCTTGTTTCCAAAGGGCCTTGACCACATTTGCCTTGTCATGTATCAGTTCACCACCCAGTGGTGCGGATCCAGCCAGTCTGTCTGCCTGTTAATTACCCACCACACAGGCATTGCCTGGAGGAAAGACCTAAAGTAAGCTCACTACCTGTGACCTTTCTAGTGACGCTTGCCACTCTGCTCGAAGCATCCCTGCCTTCACTTTTTGCAGCATGCTTTCAGAGTCTGTTACAATTTCGACATGTGTATGCGTCTTGTTCTCTAGCCACCGGAGAGCTGCAGTTACCGCCTCCACCTCCATTCTCATGCTAGATGTTGTGGTATCATATGCTAGGCTGTCTTGCACTAAAGATTTCTCATTGGCTTTCGCTACGAACCCCGAGGCGCTTATCTTTCCTCTCAACACTGAACCAATTGTATAGGTAATCAGATCACCTAGGCGTGAATTGTCGTGAATCAACTGTTGGACTTCAACCTCCGTAGCACCCGCTGTCCACTCTTTGCACTCCCGGTCCAATTTTATCATGACCCTACACAGGTCAGACTTTTCTGCTGGTACTCTGACCCACTCCTCTCCTCGCCCAATGTTCTCCAGCATGCATACTTGTCTTATTGAGTCTTCTGCTTGAGCCATCCACGATTTTTCCATTTTCAGCCTCTGACCCTTGCCTGCAGCCAAAGTTTCATACAGAGGGTGTTCCCCTGTCTGCAGCTACTCTGAGGTATGACAGCCTGCAGCATCTTTAGCCTATCTGCAATAGTTGGCAATGCAAGGATGTAATGAATGCACACAATCGGGGTGTCTCTTGTACAAACCAAGATCCGCTGCATGGCTTCATTCTGTATGCGCTCTAGTTTCTCTAGCTGACTCTTCGAGACAGTGAGTAACCCCCATCCATTATCAGCCAGTGAGATGATAAAGTGCTGGTAAAGTGTGAACAGCATTCTCTGCTTCATGTCCATCGCTTCCATAATCGTTAGTGCATTTAGACCTTTTTAAACCCCTGTCACAACTCCCTCTATGTGATCCCTGAAAGACAAATTTCTGTCAAAGATGATTCCCAGGTACCGTAGCCTGCTGTCTCTTTTGATGTCTCTACCATTTATTATGACTCTGGGAGCATCAGCTCTAACAATCCTGTTGTCCAAAGAACACCACAGGACGGTAGCCTTTTCTGGGTTTATTACAGCACTCATCTCTGTACACCAGTCGATCACCTTATCGAATGTTGCCTGTAACTCTTCCCTTCCTATATACAAGGAAATCATCAACTCCAAGTGTGTCCAGGCAGGCTACATGTGCCTAAATGCGTGGGAAAAGGTCCCCCCCCCCCACCCCCTCAAAACTAAAAAAAAAAAAGATTACGCCTTTTGTGGCGTGGAAAAGAGACCTTTACTTACCCCCCCCCCCCCCCCCCCCCCCCCCCTCAGATTTCTTGTTAACAGTATTTGAGATTTTGTTTTGTTCTCATTTTTTTTTTAATCGCTTAATGTTTTTTTTAAGGGAATGCTTTTCGCAATATATTCAGTAAAGCACCTCTTGAAAACAGGTTGAAAACCTCTGTATTGGACGCTTCATCAACCCACTCACATTGGATTGCAGGCCGCTGTGTAACCACAAGCTAGCTAGGCATCACTGCGTTAAATGGTTCAGCGGGTTTTCCGATTTGCTTCTGATGTATTCGCAGTGAAATAGTGGACCTCGAGTCCCCGGTGTCCATCTCTGGGAGGACAATCCCTAAAGTGGACGAGAAACCACCACCACCAGGGCAATTTTTTTTTTTTTTGGCGATCATACTAAAGAGAAATCGTGTGCCTGTGGCTTTGTGGTTGCGAACGCACTTCGTAATGCTGGGCTTGTCGGGTTAGATTCCGGATGCAAGCAGCTTGGCAGCAAAAGTCTTGCGTTAGATTATCAAGAAAAGATATAAACCCGAACGAAAAGTATAATAGCAAGCTTCACAATATAACAAATACAAACAAAATGTGAACTTTGCGGCTATTGAGCTTTCATCAGCACATACAAATGAAACAATGCTACACAGAAACACAAAATCAACCGTAATAATGGACAATATGCGACGAGTGCGACAGGTACAAACAGATAGTAGCAGTTCTGGGCGGGCGGGACACACGAGGTGAGTGACATTAATGAAATACTGTGAAGCTATAAAAATATTAGATGTAGTACGGAGAGCTGACAATTCAAGAGCAATGGCGAACTACTGAATATAATATTTGTCAAGAAAACCCACAATAGCTAACAACAACAAAATTGTCCTGTAAAGGACACGCCATCTTTCACTGTGGTAACGACACATGATCCACTAAATATATTTTTGCGAAGAATTTATTTTTAAAAAGATAAAACTGAAAACAAAAACTACTTACGGTTCAGATGGACTCAAAAGAGTGTATTTCTGCACGCTGTTATCTCCCTTGTCCCTGTCTACTGCAGACGGAAGTGGCTTGGTCAGTCCAACAGCGTTGTTCTCTGGGATATCAATGGTGATCTCATCAGACTCAAATGTGGGCATGTTGTCGTTGATGTCCGTCACATTAATGGACACCTCCACCAGCCGAAGAAAATCCGTCACGTCAGAGTTGACCGTCACGTCAAACTTAATGATACAATCCTTCATATCATCGCAAAGTATCTCCCGGTCTATCATCGTCTGCGTAAAGAGAGCTCCTGAACGGCCATTGATAGAAAACAGATGCGTCCATTTATCCGAAGGGTCAAGAAAGTCGAATCTGAGGGTGCTAAACTCGGCTTGACTGACCTCCCGACTGATCGATGTAGCACTGGCTATGTTTCCGACGTAGGTGCCTGTTTTCTGCTCTTCTCTAATCGGACCTAACATGACCTTCACCGACTGACTTTCCACCACGTGAACAATGTTACTAAATATAAAAATGGCGAATGGCTGCAGGAAGCACACATACTCTAAGCGTCCTTTACTGTGCATTTTAAAGATTCGAGCTGATACTCTCTCCTTCAGGTGTTTCAGAACTCTAAAGCCCTAGTTAAATTTCAAGCTAGGTAGGTAGGTACGTAGGTGTTGCCATTCAGGATTGCTTTCTGTAAGATTACCACCCGAGTTTTTCAGCTTTTGGGCACTTCTGCAGTAAGGAACTCACTTGCAATCCAAAGTAGGGTTTAGAGTGGATGCATGCACTTTACATCTATGTTAGAAGTCTGTTTTCCATATTGTATTTATATGATCACAATGAAATGCCTCAGTAATTCACATCGTCTAGTTTTTATTGTGAGAAGCGTCTATTTATTTAAAAGAAATTATTCACCGCAGATTTACACTGAACTAAGTCTATCATCATCACTCCTATGTTTGTTTACAAAATCAGAGTAATTACTAAGGTTCATATTTTTGAATTCCACAGGGAGCTCACACAACGCGGGACAATATTCTGGGTATAATATCTACTTTTGACCTGTTGACATAGGTTTAAAAAAAAGATAGATTAATCAAACAGTTTAAAAAAAAACTGAATTTAATTTTATTAGGAATACTGAGATATGTATCGACATATCAGTAGTGTATAAGTCGTTTACAGGTATCATTTGAGAAATCGATCTCTCTTTATCCTTAGTAAAAGATGGCGGCCAAAAGTGATTGGTTCTTTCTGGCGGGTTTATATATCCTTAGTAAATATCGATCGGGGCACCCGCCCTCTTTGTCCTTAGTAAATATCGATCGGGCGGTTGGTGATGGTAAAAGTGATTGGTTTTAGGGAAAGGTATAGGAAATCGATACTTTGTAGATGCATTATTATCTTCATAACTGCAGGTGACAGGTGGCGTTATATAAAGGGTGAGGTCAGGAACACTATTTAGGTGAGCAGCGGGGGCAGGGGACCCGGGGCGACTAGGAAGGCGCCATGATGACCGGGGATGTATTAGAAAGGGTAGATTGGGCGCTAGGGAAAGGTATAGGAAATCGATACTCTGTAGATGCATTATTATCTTCATAACTGCAGGTGACAGGTGGCGTTATATAAAACGGGGGCAGGCAGGAACACTATTTAGGTGAGCAGCGGGGGCAGGGGACCCGGGGCGACTAGGAAGGCGGCATGATGACCGGGGATGTATTAGAAAGGGCGGTTCGAGAACCATCATCATCATCTATGTCATGGTAGCGAAGGTCGACCGCTCAACCTATACAAGAGAACAGACATATAAACATCGATATTTTGTCTCCATAGCAACTGGTTATTTATTGTCGGTATGTTGGGGTGTGGGTATTTTTAGGCGGATTGGTTTAAGGAAGACAAATATTTCTTTAGTGCAGGGCCAGCTGTTGGTTAAAAGTGGCGGATGATTCATTTCCCCATGGCGGCCAAATCTACTTGGTCTCTCTGGGAGGCTGTTCTTTATCCTTAGTAAATATCGATCGGGAGGCTGATGACAGCACACTTGACGGGTTTCAGGGGAAAGACATATGGTGCATAAATCGATATGTTGTCTCCATAACAAATGGTTATTCATTGTCGGTATGTTGGGGTGTGGGTATTCTCTTCAGGGAAAGGCAAATATTTCTTTAGTGCAGGGCCAGATGTTGGTTAAAGTGGCGGATTACCGGGGATATATTAGAAAGGGCGACTCGAGCGCTATCAGCATCATCTGTGTCATGGTATTGAAGGGATGGTTTGAGCTGTAGTAAAAAGGGGGACATACGACAGAAGGGTAGCTGTCTTGTCATAGTGTCGAGGGCAGAAGAGAAGGGGCTTACCTGACATCGGTGAGCAGCGCGGCGGGCGGGGCAAGGGACACGGGGCGACAGGGCGACTATAACGGTTGGTGTTGGTTTATGGGTTCTGTAATAGACAAAAAAAAAAAAAAATTAGAAGTGGGTTGTTAGCGGGAGATATATATGTTATAAAACGAAACAAGTTACGGGATATGAAAATAGACATAGGCAGCAGTGACAGCCGGCAGAGGGGGAGGGGGCGTTTTAGGGTTTAGGTAAAGAAACCTAGAAAGGTGGTTTAATGACCGGGGATATATACTAAAGGGCGACTTGAGCGCCATCATCATCATCATCATCTGTGTCATGTGAGCGAAGATCGACTGCTCAGGGATGGTTTGAGCTATAGTAAAAAGGAGAACGTACAATAGAAGGGTGGGCGGCTTGTCATAGTGTTAGATGTTGATAGTTTAAGTTTTAGTTTAAAAGGAAAACTTTAACAAAGAGGCGACCGTTGTGACATATTATTGGATATTGACCGCTCAAGGAGGGTATGAGTTAAAATAAAAACAATATGGTAATTTATAGCAAAACGGCGACTCTTGTGACATATTGAGGAGGCCGACCGCTTATGAAGGGTTTGAGTTGAAGTAAAAAGGGGACTTTATGGCAAAACGGCGACTTTTGTGTCATAGCAGCGAATGCCAACCGATCATTGAGGTTTTGATTTTAGGTAAAGATGGGAATTTATGGCAAAATTGCAACTTTTATGTCAACAATAATAAGGAATGCCGGCCGCGCAGAAATAGTTTAAGCTGTAGTAAAAAGGAAAAAACATACGACATTTGGCGTGTGTCTTATCATAGTGTTAGATATTGATAGGTTAGGGAGGGTTTAGTTGCAGTAAGAACGAAAGCGTTAACAGAAGGGCGACTTTTGTAACATATTATGGGAGGCCGGCCACTCATCCGTAGTTTAAATTGTAGTGGGAAAAATAGCAAAAGGACGACAGGTGTGGCAAAGTGTCGGGTTCTGGCCGTACATATATGGTTGAGCTGTAGTTTAAAAAAAGGAGAACTGTTGTGTCATATTGTTAGATATCACCGCTCATAAAGGGTTTACGTTGTAGGTCAGAGGCGGCGCTACCAGGCGACGAAGGTGGGCTGGGGCAATTTTAGGTGCCAAAAGGGCGCTATGTCTTTCTCGACAGACAGCGTAAAACCACACACGAGACGTTACATGTCTTTCACTGGTCTTTACAAGGCAATAACTGAAGACGCCAGATAACCCGATCACTATCCTTGGGGCAAAGGGGAGCTGGGGCAATTTTGGGTACCAAAAAGGCGCTATATCTTTCTCGACGGACAACGTAAAGGACGCACGAGACATCGCATGTCTTTCACGGGTCTTCACAAGGCGATAACAGAAGACGCCGGGTAACCCGATCACTATCCTTGGCGCACAAAAGTCACCCGATGTTTTTCTTCATAGGACACCGTAAGCCACGGAAGAGAAAGAGCATATCTTTCACTGGTCATGACAATTCGTCACCTAAGGTTCCTATTAAGTAGCTAACTGTCCTTCTGACACAGCAAATCACTCGATGGTTTTCTCTACGGGACACCACAAAGCACGCAAGAGACAGAGCATGTCTTTCACTGGTATTGTCAAGTCAGTTGCCGACGGTTCTTAGTAAGTAGTGCACTGCCCCTGGGACCCAGCAACCACCCGATATTTTTCTTGACGAGACATCTTAGGTCACTTAAGTCTTCCTCGTTGCTTCCGGCGTTGTCAGCGTCCTCGTTGTCGTCTTCCTTGTTGACTTCGGCGGGTCGTCGTCTTCGGCGTCATCGTCGCCTCTAATGTCGTCTTCGTCGTCGACTGCATAACCCAAGGTTTTTACTAACTGTCCCGGCTGCCTCGGACACGATGCGACTTTAGGAAAACAGGAGACTCGTCGTCTTTGCAGTTGTCTTCCTCCTAATTTGCTCGTCTTCGGCGGTGTCGGCGCGTCGTAGGACAACGTTAGTCACTCGTTCACTAACCTCTCTTGGTAAGTCAATAATTAACATTGGTACTATGCGAGTCGCTAAGATGTCTTTTCTGTTGGGGAAACACTTGATGTCTTGGTCCTTTGATACATCTTGAATCACACAAGATATGACACACATCTTTCACCAGCTGTCCCTGACGACTCGGACACACAGTGGCTTTCAGAAAACACAAGGCAGCTTTTTAGAAGCCAGAAGGCTACTTCAAGAACCCCAGAAGGCATCTTTTTACAAACCAGAAGGTGACTTTAGAAACCCAGAGGGATACTTTTTAGAAACCCGAGGGTGATGTGTAGAAAATAAGAGACAACGGTTAGAAACAAGACGGCACCTTTTACGAAATATAAGCTGACTTTGACGAAACATTAGGCAACTTTTTTATTCAACATAGAGCGCCTTTTAAGAAACACGAGACGACTTCACTTATAAAGCCAACATTTTCTTTTCCCGACTAGCGAAAGGTCGCATACTTAGGAACACATAAACCTTTCTTACTCCTATCACATCTCTCGCTAAACAAGAAACAACACAACAACTTGTCGTCGCACTGTCGAAACAAACAAAATAACCTTTTGTCATTGAGCTGGGGAAACTTGGAAACTGTTCATTTCTTCTTCTTCTTCTTCTTCTTCTTCTTCTTCTTCTTCTTCTTCTTCTTCTTCTTCTCTTCTTCTTCTTCTTCTTCTTCTATTGAACAGTTTCCAAGTTTCCCCAGCTCAATGACAAAAGGTTATTTTGTTTGTTTCGACAGTGCGACGACAAGTTGTTGTGTTGTTTCTTGTGTTAAGCGAGAGCAGTGATAGGAGTAAGAAAGGTTTATGTGTTCCTAAGTATGCGACCTTTCGCTAGTCGGGAAAAGAAAATGTTGGCTTTATAAGTGAAGTCGTCTCGTGTTTCTTAAAAGGCGCTCTATGTTGAATAAAAAAGTTGCCTAATGTTTCGTCAAAGTCAGCTTATATTTCGTAAAAGGTGCCGTCTTGTTTCTAACCGTTGTCTCTTATTTTCTACACATCACCCTCGGGTTTCTAAAAAGTATCCCTCTGGGTTTCTAAAGTCACCTTCTGGTTTGTAAAAAGATGCCTTCTGGGGTTCTTGAAGTAGCCTTCTGGCTTCTAAAAAGCTGCCTTGTGTTTTCTGAAAGCCACTGTGTGTCCGAGTCGTCAGGGACAGCTGGTGAAAGATGTGTGTCATATCTTGTGTGATTCAAGATGTATCAAAGGACCAAGACATCAAGTGTTTCCCCAACAGAAAAGACATCTTAGCGACTCGCATAGTACCAATGTTAATTATTGACTTACCAAGAGAGGTTAGTGAACGAGTGACTAACGTTGTCCTACGACGCGCCGACACCGCCGAAGACGAGCAAATTAGGAGGAAGACAACTGCAAAGACGACGAGTCTCCTGTTTTCCTAAAGTCGCATCGTGTCCGAGGCAGCCGGGACAGTTAGTAAAAACCTTGGGTTATGCAGTCGACGACGAAGACGACATTGGAGGCGACGATGACGCCGAAGACGACGACCCGCCGAAGTCAACAAGGAAGACGACAACGAGGACGCTGACAACGCCGGAAGCAACGAGGAAGACTTAAGTGACCTAAGATGTCTCGTCAAGAAAAATATCGGGTGGTTGCTGGGTCCCAGGGGCAGTGCACTACTTACCAAGAACCGTCGGCAACTGACTTGACAATACCAGTGAAAGACATGCTCTGTCTCTTGCGTGCTTTGTGGTGTCCCGTAGAGAAAACCATCGAGTGATTTGCTGTGTCAGAAGGACAGTTAGCTACTTAATAGGAACCTTAGGTGACGACTTGTCAAGACCAGTGAAAGATATGCTCTTTCTCTTCCGTGGCTTACGGTGTCCTATGAAGAAAAACATCGGGTGACTTTTGTGCGCCAAGGATAGTGATCGGGTTATCCGGCGTCTTCTGTTATCGCCTTGTGAAGACCCGTGAAAGACATGCGATGTCTCGTGCGTCCTTTACGTTGTCCGTCGAGAAAGATATAGCGCCTTTTTTGGTACCCAAAATTGCCCCAGCTCCCCTTTGCCCCAAGGATAGTGATCGGGTTATCTGGCGTCTTCAGTTATTGCCTTGTAAAGACCAGTGAAAGACATGTAACGTCTCGTGTGTGGTTTACGCTGTCTGTCGAGAAAGACATAGCGCCCTTTTGGCACCTAAAATTGCCCCAGCCCACCTTCGTCGCCTGGTAGCGCCGCCTCTGACCTACAACGTAAACCCTTTATGAGCGGTGATATCTAACAATATGACACAACAGTTCTCCTTTTTTTAAACTACAGCTCAACCATATATGTACGGCCAGAACCCGACACTTTGCCACACCTGTCGTCCTTTTGCTATTTTCCCACTACAATTTAAACTACGGATGAGTGGCCGGCCTCCCATAATATGTTACAAAAGTCGCCCTTCTGTTAACGCTTTCGTTCTTACTGCAACTAAACCCTCCCTAACCTATCAATATCTAACACTATGATAAGACACACGCCAAATGTCGTATGTTTTCCTTTTTACTACAGCTTAAACTATTTCTGCGCGGCCGGCATTCCTTATTATTGTTGACATAAAAGTTGCAATTTTGCCATAAATTCCCATCTTTACCTAAAATCAAAAACCTCAATGATCGGTTGGCATTCGCTGCTATGACACAAAAGTCGCCGTTTTGCCATAAAGTCCCCTTTTTACTTCAACTCAAATCCTTCATAAGCGGTCGGCCTCCTCAATATGTCACAAGAGTCGCCGTTTTGCTATAAATTACCATATTGTTTTTATTTTAACTCATACCCTCCTTGAGCGGTCAATATCCAATAATATGTCACAACGGTCGCCTCTTTGTTAAAGTTTTCCTTTTAAACTAAAACTTAAACTATCAACATCTAACACTATGACAAGCCGCCCACCCTTCTATTGTACGTTCTCCTTTTTACTATAGCTCAAACCATCCCTGAGCAGTCGATCTTCGCTTCACATGAC
>CAJHNH020000712.1:147500-155000 GCA_905116865.2 Candidula unifasciata | reverse complement strand
GGGTAATCGCAGTTTCAGCTTTATTGCAAAGGGTCAGCCTCAATAGTTGTTTCGTCCCTGTGCCAATGAAAACCACACAGAATGTTCCTCAGTGTCTCTTGTAATAAATCAAATACAAATGACACAGACTGCATTTCAGCAGAGCCAGTGCCATAGACACGCATTAAAAACATAAGGCAGCGAACAGTAGTGCCAACACAATAGTCCGACGATTTTCCATGTTTGGTGCTGACAGCACAAAGAGCTAAGTGACAATATTAGCCAGACTCTAAGTAACAACATTTGTTGAACTCTAAGTGACAACTGTTGCTTGACTAAATAACAACATTTGCTGGACTCTAAACTTCAGCTTTATATGACTTTTAACAGTTATTTCCACATCCTCTACAGCAGTGTTCTTCAATCCTTTTTACGTTCGTGGACAAGCATGACAGGGAAAATCACCTTGCGGACCACCTGTTACCTAACCACTTCACCCCCCCCCCCACCAAATGTAGATAACAGTTTATTTGTTAAATCAGATTTAACAAAACAACAGCTGAAACGATATTTACTGGTGCATAAAGATTAGCTAGTCTGATAGAAAACGCCGCGCACAAAGTCTCGACCGCCCCACAGCCCCAATAAGGCACGGAATATTTCGTCATTTTAAAGCCCCACTCCGGCTGTTGTCGGGGGAATCTAACATAACCGAAGGGTTGACCACTAGTGGTCCGCATTTCAAATGTTGAAACACTGATCTACAGGACGTCACAAACAAACCCTATATGTTTGTTGGTAAAAGTAACGGTGATCTTCCCACGCCCCGCCCATATACACACTAGTTCACTTCTAATTGATAGTTCCTGAACCTGTCACCTTAGCACACGGTTACGGGGTTGTTCCGCAATGCCGTTAAAATCGCGTGTTGTATATTTCAGCACACCAGCGCTTTTAACACTTCAAAAACATGGAGAAACTGGTCCTAACACAAACCACCCTATTTGTTTATTTTTGTATTTTCAGAAAACTATTCCCCTGAGTAGTTTGCTATTGCCTACCAAACATTTACCGCTCATTCCGTTTTCAAAATCAAAGCAAAGTGACAGAATGTCATAGCGCTTGCGTCTTAGTCGAAGGTGTGCAGGAATTATGAAAATTCCTTTTAGAGCCCCTACGCATGTATTCCTTCTTCTTCTTCACCTTCAACTAGCATTAAATACCGGTAAAAAGTTACGGTTGTTCATCCATTTTAGTCTGGTTCTAACATTTGAATTTTTGCGTGCATATTTGTTTTATAGATATGACTTCTTTGTAAGCAGACTGTTGGTTCTTTTCCTTGACTGTAGCAGCGACCAGATCCTGTACGTTTACAATCACGAGACGTGTGTTTAGCTGGTTCTCAAGCTGCCGTGCCTGCCTCCATCTAGTACAGTCTAATGCTAGGCTGGTACAATGGCCACTTTGCAGGCTAGGAATTCAATAGAAAGACTTGGTAGCGGGTAAAAAAGAGAATTATGCAATCCTTCTTCTTGTACTTCTTAGCCTTTACGGGGTGTAAACTTCAGCAGAAAGTTCCGGTTATTCATCCATTTCTCGACCTTCGTCTTGTTCCAGAACTTGAGTTTTGCGTGCACATATGCTTTACAATGTGTCTTATGTGTATGCAGACTGTTGGTTTCTCGCCTCTCAGGCAGACGCACTCCCACTTCGTAGAAAACTGTCATAATTAGTCCCCGTGTATGACATGTTTGTTAGGGAGGCCGTGGGTCCATTCTCTCCTTCTCCCCCTCCCAAATGGGGTCCCAGAACCCACGCAAGAATGTAATTACTTCAAACCAATCACCTTGACTTTTTGACTGTTTTATTTCTTTAGTTCATTTTCATTTCCTAATTCATGCTGACACAATGGCGAAGTCGGAGACATCAAATGTTTAAAGGCAGAAATGTGTTTGTCATCTTTAATTACATCTCTCTCTCTCTCTCTCTCTCTCTCTCTCTCTCTCTCTCTCTCTCTCTCTCTCTCTCTTTCTCTCTCGCCGCCTCTCAATCTCCTGCCTTCTGTCACCTTCCTCCTCTTTCAGCTCATATTAGCAAACAATTATAGAATTTACCCGCTAATAGAGTTTTCTTTTTAATTTCTTGATATTATTAAATACAATTGGGGTAGCTTTTCCTTTCTGCGGGCTTCGTTTCAAACATTCGTTTCTGCCTGGAAAATAGGCAAAAAAATTATTGTGATATTCAATCTTTGTTCCTTGTTTTCTTTTGGAAAATGTTCTGTCCGTTTTCTGAGCAACCAGTAATTCCGGATTATCCATACAATATGTATGCGTTTATTTTTTGATGCCTTTTCTCTGAAGATATTAATGAAAATTTTCTTACCAACCTAATAACTTTTTTCTGATCCTTTTGAATTTGTGTCCACTTTATTCTGTTTGTTAGCTATCTTTACTCTTTGCATGTTACTTTTGACATTTAAAGCATCGATCACAATGGATCTCCTTTGATGTCGGTCTGAAGCTTTTCTGTTGACTGTGGATTTCGACAGGGCCCAGGGTGGTTTATCTTGAGAACCGTAAAGTTAGAATGGCTAGTGGTCTTTTGCCTCATAAATGGTAGCGCCGTATGCAATATTGCATATGCAGCTGCCGATTTATTGTATCGGCTATCCCTGTCTACGATGACTGGCATTCTAGTTGCAGACTATGTGTTTTAAGCTGCCCTATAAAGCGTGTGTAGGCTCATGGTTTTGCGGGTCTGAACTACTACTACTGACTAATAAATGTTTTTTTTTTTGCCCACGTTGCTGTACTCCATTTCTCCTTCAAGTGACCTTCTTCGTGTTTCGTCAAGTCGTCCCTGTCTCATTTTCCTATTTATTTTCCCATAGGGTACGGAATATATCAGCTAACAAGCGAATTTATTCTCTATATCTACCTGTCTCCTGCCTATCTGCCCGCCTCAACCTGCCTGCATGCTTACCTATCTACCTACCTACTACTCCCAGAGCCAAGTTATTTACTTACATACCTACCTACATCGTCATCACATCATCAAGTGCCTTGCCAGCTGGCGTAGGTGTTCATGCATCTCCACAGATCTCAGTCTCTAGTATTCTGGATCAATTCCACTGATGATATCCTTCCATGCCACTGACGTAAGCCATCCACTATTATTTCTCTTGGTCTGCCTCTGCCTCTTCTACCAGTGATCTTTCCAGTCGTCATGATATTTTCCAGTGCTTCTTTTCTCATCACATGACCAAAGAACTTTGTCTCCTTCTCATTGATGCAAATATAATGTTCTACTTTCTTTAGCCATTTCCAGGCAGTCATTGTTAGTTCTTCTGGCATTCCTAGATATTCACAACATTCTTCTCAAGAATCACATCTTAGCTTCTTCAAACTCTTTTTAACGCGTACCTATAAGCTTACCTACCAACCTATTGCTATCTGCATATCTATAGCGATCTCCTGCTTAGCTACCCAGCTACCTACCTACTTACCCGTCTGCCTATCTCAAAGCATAGCTATCTATTTACCTATTTGTCTGGCTACCTATCTGACTACCTATCTTCATATCCATTTGTCAGCCTGTATGACGCTCATACTATGTTTCTTTTATTATCTGTCTGTTGAAACAATCTGAAAATCTATCCGCCTGCTTCACTCACTGTCTGACTGACTATTTGCGTGTTTACCTGCCTATCTATCTCTTTCAATACATGTTTGTCTGTCTATTCGAGTGTATAAATTGAGATCTCATGGTAGGCAAAGAGTAAATCCAGAATGAAACGTTATGTTTTGCGTTTAATACACACCACACCCACATGTATATTCTCCCGTAAACACTGCCCCCAGCATAACCTTTTTACGCATTCAGAACACCACACTCACATGCCCCCTCAACTCTATACACGTGCAAACACATTCACACATGTGTTAACTAATATACTTAAGACTCCAAAACGGTCCCCTATACTGTACACATATTGTGGAACATTATCTAGTCGTCCCCAAGTGGAATGCACTTTTTTTGCTTTTTTGAAGCTCCACCCTGGCTTTTGCAGGTGACCCTGAATATAGCCATGCCATATAAATATATAGCCTCACGGCTGAAAGGGGGTTCTGGGACCTCTCTACGGGTGATCCTCATTCTCATAGTGGCACTTTGTGTCACCGGGTGTTTATAGCTTGTTTGATGTCTGGTGGGGTACAACTACCTACCTACAATTTGCTTTTTTTCTTCTTCTTACATTCGCCTGAAATAAGTTGTCTATATCATCAATTTTGTCTCTTGTATAAATTTCACTGTCGTTGTTAGTTCATTCAGTGGTCCTTAGAGTTTACGTCCCACTGTTATTCTTTCTGGCCAAAAGGTTTTGCCTTAATGTGTCAAATTCGGTGCAGTCCTGGAGTATATGCTCTGCTGTCTGGGGCACCTTTCCACAGGTGCACATGGCTGATACAACCTAGAATTTTTAGAGTTTTAGAGTTTTGAAGGAAAGTAATTATTTAAACCTAGGCTCACACAAACAGTAGAGAACTACTCTGCCACACCAGCATAAAATCCATGCTTCATGGGCGGCCACATCTAAAGCAGCGTCGCTGGAAACTAAAATTTAGTTAACACCTCCGAGTTTGTCCAACCAAATTTGGGGAGAATTATGCATTCATAATTTCCCGCGGCGCTAAAATAATGTCGCCCAGGGGACGTAACCAATTGATCCAGATATAAATGATGACAGAATTCATTCATAACACTTGAGGAAGTCAAGTGGGTTGTTTAAGAAAATAGGGGAGGTAAGGAGGAGAGGGAATATGTGTAAGGAAAGAGCGATAAAATAACGGGATGAAAAGGAAGAAAGAGAGGGGGAGGGTATGTATGTGCGTGTGTGATAGAAAGAGTGTTTGTCTGGGGTTGGTGGAGGGGGGGGGGGGGGGGGGGGCGGGTGGGGAGTGTGTGGGAAGCTGGAGCTAGGTGGTGGATAGGAAAGGGAGAGGGAAGGGGGGGGGGAGACAGAAAGTGAGCCATCCTGACAGACAGAATAGACGTTGCGTCTAAAGAACCTTCAAGAGCATAGGAAACAAAGGAACAATGATACAATTACAAACAAATATACATAAAAATCAAGAAGCTTTTTAAAATTGATTGCGTACTCTAGGTCAAGTATCACAATTTGTCTCTATCTAGATTCGAACTCAGACATTCGAGGCCACAGGCAAGCGTTTAGCTACTGCACTATAGAGGCTTCCCGAGGGCTAAATAGTAGAGTAAAGTAGGTGAAGGTCCCTTTATAACGCCTTTAGGCGTTTAGGGCATATAGGGCTAGACCTATATTTTTATAGATCAATCGGCACAGATGAGGGATGTGATCAGCATCACACCAGCCGCTTTTACTTCCCGGAACTGCACCCGGTACCCACTCAAGGTTGGGTCGTTATGGAAGTCAAGGTCATTTTTTTTTAAGTCCGGCTCCGTCAGGGACCCAACCAACGACTTCCGGTCCACACGCGAGCGTCTAGCCGCTACACCACGGCGACTCCCGACGAAAGGATAAAGATTCTACTATAATTGAATGTTTGTTCCTAGTATAAGAAGACTGGAATTGTGAACATGTACAAGAATCAGATGATCAGGTAATCACAGTTTGAACTTCATAGCATAGGTATTAGCCCATAGTTGCTCCATTCCTGTGACAACAACAGCAGCAACAACAACAACAACAACAACAAAAACCACACAAATTGTCTATCACTGTCTCTTGTAGATACAAACTGACACAGCAGCCTTAGCAAATCCAACAGCGCACATGAGCATTAAATGCACGAGGTAGCAGTCAAAAATGCCAACACTAACAGCCCGATAATAGAAACACAGTACATCGTCCCTGGAAGCAGTAGTTATAATTGACCAGTAGTTGCACACGCATTTAATCGCACAAGGCACAAAAAGTTCTCTGGCAAAGAGTCACTCGCCATTTCGGAATCTGTTAAGATCAACTGCTTATAAAGCGATACAGCAGAGTGTTTGGCACACATAAGGCGTATTCAAACACGACAGAGAACACAACTGTCCATCGAAGAAGAGACTAAGACAATCCAAGTCCACCGTCTGTACTGCTTCACCTCCACTCCAGTCTCATAGATACATATATAGTTAGTTCCTGGCATGTAATAGTCTTCTGACCCAAATGTAGAAATGCTTGGCAGAAGGTTAAGCTTTGAATTTATTTTTGCTCCTGACAGCGCTTTGCTAATGCAGTTTTCACATCAGGACGGTAGTCTACGGTTTTGCTGCCTGAGCTACTGAGTTTAGTGCTTGGTGCAGCCGTGTGAGCTGTGTTTTACCTATGGAATGCCTTTCATTTGCTCAGCTGTTGTGTCGTTTTGTTCAACATTGCCGGTGGCTGGTTTACGTGTGAGCTGGTGAAATACATTATGTAAAAATTCTACGTGTGCATAGTAACCAACTTATCGTGCCCGACTTCTTCCATCAAAGACACAACTGCATTTCTTATGGCGATTGTTGACTTTGGCGCCCCGAGTAACTGAAATACGCATTTACTGCGTGTACATATTTCTGGAATGTTCCGGAACTAGTTATTTAATTAAGAGGTTTCCAAATGCGAAGGTGATGGACAGGTCATTTGATTCGCACTGTCAGAGAAACGGAGCAAGTATGGGGAAACCCGATAGCGGTGATGTTGAAAACTCGACTAACTAGCTAACTTATGTAATAGCCGTCACAAATTCCCTCTTGTTTAGACGTGCATGTAACTGGTTTAAGCACTGCTTAAACTTTCCACTACAGTGCATTACTTTGCTACCTAATAGTTATTCTTACTTCTGTCCGTTCGTAATTTGTCTATAATTTTTGTATGTTATGTATTTCCGCTTTCCTATTGACCTTACTGATCATTTGTTATTTGTCTCCTCTAGCCATACAGTACCGCGGCTCCTGTAGCGTTTAGTCACTTCTGGATACCTCACTACTAGCATGCGTGTGTTCATTGCACAAGAAGCGCCTAATCGGATGTTCCCTTTCACTACATCGCTCGTTAAGTAAACCTAATAGCTCTAATGTAGCTGTCAAAGAAATCGTTATGTCCCTTTGTGGAATACCTTTTTGTGTTGTCGTCAAAATTGTAATGTCCCTTTATGAATCGCTTTTTTTTTTTGGCTGTCTGTTGAATGAAGAAAGCAAATTGTCAAAGGGACAAAAACGGTTCTAGAGACAATAGGAGGAAAGTCCTTTTGTTGGCTGAGGTTGCGTGAGTTGGTCTAACGCTCTCTCTCTCTCTCTCTCTCTCTCTCTCTCTCTCTCTCTCTCTCTCTCTCTCTCTCTCTCGCTCTCTTTCTCTCTCTCTCTCTCTCTTCTCCGAAAGCCTGCAGATTTCAGACCGCATGGCTAGTGCTGTAGCTACGGACAGCACACGTTAGGACATTTAGTTTTTCGCTGACGTCATTACTTTACCGTGGAACGAACACGGGTCTCCCGTGTGCAGATCTGATATTG